>NQII01000013.1:2517251-2603021 GCA_002778355.1 Clitarchus hookeri
CCGGACCTCTCAATGGCGCCGCCTTCATGTATCCTGGCCTCTTAAGGGACCCGCCTAAATGTATCCGGCCCTCTCAAGGGCACCGCCTTCATGTATCCGGACCATTCAAGGGCGCCACCTTTGTGTATCTGGACCTCAAGTGCCCCGCTTAAATGTATCCGGACCTCTCAAGGGTGCCGCCTTCATGTATCCGGACTTCTCAAGGGCGCTGCCTTCATGTATCCGAACCTTTCAAGGGCGCCACCTTCATGTATCCGGACCTCTCAACAAGGGCGCCGCCTTCATGTATCCGGACCTCTCAAGGGCGCCGCCTTCATCTATCCAGACCTCTCAAGGGTGCCGCCTTCATGTATCCGAATGGTAAGTGGATAAACATAACTATTAATATTAGACTGTTTCTGAACAAAAGTGGAGAATAAGGCATCACTAAGCTGCAAACAGATAAGCGATCTACTACAAGCGATGTACTACAGGAACTGCAAGTGACCTGACAATCTAAAGTTCATTCATACAGACAGTCATTCCCGTTACATGCATGAAAGGCAGAATTAGAGCAGCATATGGATCTCTTATAAGTGCTGACATCCACCGAGCAACCGCGAATGTAAAACGTAGAACATATTTGTATCTGGTACATGTTGGTCAACCCGTATAACACTTATGAAGAGTGCTGTGTGCGAATGAGTGATTCCAGTTCCCAGTTCACGGTAGTCCTCACAACACCATACCGGTATCTACAGTACACCCGACGTCCTTTTGATTGTACATAAACTAGGTATGCACACCAGAAGAACAACATGTTTCGTTGATTTCCTTTTGATTGTAGTAAGAAAAACATGTTAACGATAAATTGTTATTGTGCAGAAACTATGCACATCACAAACCAACGATACCTTATATGTTCCACATCCCCTTTTGCCATTTCGAAGCTCGCCCTCCATGTCCTACCTCTGGTATGTTCGGGGGAATGGGATTACTACCAATCTATGACTCATCTAGGGTATAGTTATAAAATGTTTTCACGAGTTCCTGGTGTCGTGTTGTTTCCGTGAGCAAGGGGTGACACGAGCACTGTGAATCATCATGTATATAGGTTTAGTGAAAGAGGACTGTAAAATAAAAACTATTGCATATGTACTTGTAAAAAAAAAAGTAATGTAATGGAAATTTTTTTATTTTTTTTAATTTTTGTATTTAAGAATCCAAATAAAAGTATGGGAAGTTCGCAGAGTTTTCAAGCAAATAATAATTAAAATGGCGTAAATTTTAAACTAGGTCCTTTCGAAATTTCGGAAGGTCTAAATAATGAAAATACAATTAATTTTTTCCTTGCTCTCAACATCAAAAATTAAGTTATTAGAAAAACCTTATTTAAATTTTAAAAAAAATTTCATCTTTGAATGATTATACCTTTTTCTAGACTTTAAGGAAAAACTTCTGAATAATTTTTATTACAAAGAGGCAAGGAAAAAAGGATATGTGATTAGCAAAATACCTATTACACAAAATACATTAATAATATCGCAATGTTTAAACAAATTGGAAACTAACTTCGCGATTTTTGAATGTTCACATACTGGCTTATTGGCATACCACCTACATCCCATAATTTGTGCATTTAGCGAAGTAATTTAGTTCTCGTACCGAATAAATTGAAGCAAAGTGTAATGGTGATGGTGAATAACGATTTTGTCAAAGTAGTGATCGATAGTTCTACATCGCTAGTGCTCAGTTCAATTCAGGACCGGGCTCCCGATAATTTAAAGGAAGAACATGTACTCGTATATGTTATATTCGGTAATAATTCGTACATTCATCCCTCTCGTAGTTATGTTATAAATCCCTCTTTGAAATTCCAAGATTATGATTGAATACCAAATACAAAAACCATCGTTGTGGACGACGAGGTTGAATATGCTGATTTGAATACTGATAAATACTGGCATTTCGCACTCATTCGATCTGCTTCGGATTGTTTAATAGCAGAAGCGATGGAATTGATCAACAAGTACAACATTGCCTTTTTGTTTCTAGTCGAAAGAGATTCAATGCCTCTGGTGGACAATCCCAAGATTAAAAAGTAAATTTCAAATGCACAGTATCAGCACGCAATGTTTGTTCTTTCGAAGGCACTTAATTTCATGATATGTCATCCAAACTACATGGTCGTTTCCAAGCGACAAGACAGTGATCAAAGTTTCCAGTTTTCCTACCCGTCTTCCTTGTCCTCATCATCATCCTCCTCCTCTACTCCCCCCTGTTGATACATTCGGGATAAGTTTTTCCAAAATAATTTTTAAGAAATCGAAAATTTTGAACTTGGATGTGAGTAGGGCCAACTTGAAATTCCAGAACCCACTATAGAGTATGTGGTAAATGCAAAGCAATATTACTACAAAATTTTTATCCATCGACCTAAGAGAAAAAGCCATTACCAACATTCATTGCTAATCAAATTACATGTGTATGAAAATGAAAACGTTTGGAAATATGTTTGACATATTATGAAGAACTCTATTTTTAATTTAAATAATTTTTAGATAAAATTATTATAGAGTTTTGACATTATTGGCAAGGTTGTGAGTTATGTTGTGTTCAAAGGCCGTCAATTACAGGAAGACATGGCTGTTGAGATATTAGCAGCCGCTGAAAAGAGTTATACTTCTTTAAACAACTTGATTAAAAATCCAAATGTTTCGAAAACTAAAATTGTTACAGCTGATACTTCAAATGAATGTAACGGCAAACTAGAATTGGCAAACGAAAATTTACAAACCATTACATTCGATTGGCAAAATTTTTTAAAATGTATGGTCATGCCAACCCTCATGATGATCATGTTAATGAAAATAATGCAGGTATCAGCTGTAATAACAATCATAATAGTATTGATGTTCTTGGTGGGCATTGCGTTCATTTACATAACTCATTATTGATATTTAAAAAAAAATAAAAATCTTGAATTTTTTCTATCTATATATAATGGCGTTGTATTCCGAGTGTTGTAACCAACTTGTAGTTGATATAAGTAAAGAAACACATCAAAGCACTCCACATGGTTACAAAAATAAACATCAACATTATCACAAAGTCGACCGAAATGACTTATAACAAATACGGAGACGAAAAGAGTGATGACAAATCAATCGCCCTTTTCTTCGATAGGATGGCGAATAATGTTTTATCGTAAAAATATTATGGATATCTCTTCATGTTCATCAAGAAAGGCATGAAAAATATGAAAACGTTTTGTGTTGACACACATTGCAAGCTTTTCAAACTGGCCAAGAATCGACAATTTAACAACACAAAATACTCGCTTGATGAACTCAATGCTGAATAAAAAAGTCTCTCAATTTAAATATTATTAATCAAATAACTGATATAATAAACAAATGTATTGTCTAATTGGTGAAAAGCACAGTTATTCACGATACTAAGATCGAAACAGCGAGCAGGTACAGTTCTCCATCGATCATGTTTATTCAAGAGTTCATTTTGTATGTGTAGAGTGTAAAGTCCAAAATTTGGTCTGGATTTTGTGTGCAGAAAGTTTTAATTTGATTCAACAATTTTGTATCGTCATTATTGTCGCTCGCTTTGTTCCAATTTATGCGAGATCCATTCGAGTTGATTTTGAGAGCCAGTAGGTATTGTAAACGAAATTGCAATAAGGTTTTGAAATCATTGTCTTTTACTTCTTTGTAGGGAAGAATACCCATAGCAGGCAGCGGGTTAAATATGGCATCTTTTTTCGAAAATCCGCTAGTTTTCTGGTGCAACGGTCGGCAATATCTGGTTGGATGGAAACATGGTTCGCTAAATCGTCAATTCTTTGGTGCATATTTTTACACATCATCACGGACATGATCAGTGTATATTCCATCGTTTGGAATCCCCAAATATTTCGTTTCAATTCCAATTTCAGATTTAAAATATCGTCTTCATAATTTTGACCTCGTAGATTTTTCATGCTGAGCTGATCGTACATGCTCAACAACACATTGGAGACTGCAGCCAGGATCAATACGATGTTGATTATATGTATTGCAGACAGCGAAATTGTAGCTAATGCTCTAATGGTAACCCCCACCATTTTCAAAGCCATCGATATCACTGCTCTCGAAACGAATTCGATAATCAAGGCTCTGAATAAATAAAACCCAGATGACGATTCAAGTTCTTTGCGCTTGTTTCGATCATTGTGGGTCCAATGTGTTTGACTAAGGTCTTGAGAAGCATATGCAGACCGACTTCACCAAAAGCAGTGGGAACTCGTAATTACATTGCGCTTGGATGCAGAAGACTATAATATGGGTAACAATGTCAGAAATAGACTTTGTAATGAACAATTCATCGTGATATTTGGTCGGAAAGCTGCTCGGTAATACAAGCACTTGGTATTCGTCGACTTGACATTTGCTGCTCTCGATATACACTGAAGAGCCAAAAAAACTGGTACACCTGCCTGATATTGTGTAGGGACCCCGCGAGCACAAATAAGTGCCACAAGACGATGTGGCATGGACTCGACTAATGTCTGAAGGTATGCAGGAGGCAATTTACACCATGAATCCTACAGGGCTGTCCACAAATCCATAGGAGTACGAGGCGGTGGAGATCTCTTCTGAACAGCACATTGCAAGGCACCCCAGATATGCTCAATAAGGTTTATGTCTGGTGATTTAGGTGGTCTATGGAAGTGTCTCAAGTCAGAAGAGTGTTCCTGGAGCCACTCGGTAGCAACTCTTGACGTGTGGGGTGTCGCATGTCTTGCTGGAATTGTCCAGGTCCGTCGGAATGCACAATGGACATGAATGGGTGCAAGTGATCGGACAGGATGCTTACGTATCTGTCAGAGTCGTATCTAGACGTATCAGGGGTCCCATTTCACGCCAACTGCACACGCTCCATACCATGACAGAGCCTCCACCAGCTTGAACAGTCCCCTGTTGACATGTAGGGTCCATGGATTCATGAGGATGTCTCCATGCCCATACACGTCCATCCCCCCGATGCAATTGGAAACGAGGCTCCTCAGACCAGGCAATGTGTTTCCAGTCATCAACAGTCCAATGGCGGTGTTGGCGGGCCCAGGCGAGGCGTAAAGTTTTGTATTGTGCAGTCAACAATGGTTCCCGAGTGGGCCTTCAGCTCCGAAAGCCCATTTAAATGATGGTTCGTTGAATAGTTCACACGCTGGCACTTGTTGATGCCCCAGCATTGAAATCTGCGCCAATTTGAGAAAGGGTTGCACGTCTGTCACGTTTGATGATTCTCGTCAGTCGTAGTTTGTGCCGTTCGTTCACGATCTTTTTCCGGCCGCAGCGATGTCGAAGATTTTATGTTTTACCGAATTCCCGATATTCACGGTACAACCGTGAAATGGTCGTATGTGAAAATCCAAATTTTATCGCTACCTCGCATCTCTCGTGCGCCGACTATAACACCACGTTCAAACTCACTGAAATCTTGATTACCTGCCATTGTAGCAGCAGTTACTGATCTAGCAACTTTGCCAGATGCTTGTTGTCTTATATGGGGGCTACGGACCGTATCGCGTTACTCTGATTGGTTCCATACCTCTGTTATTTGCATACGCCGCCTATACCAGTTTTTTTTGGCTCTCCAATGTATTTCAAGTGATGCGGCACCGAATCAGCTTGTGGCACAATTCGAACCCGAGTGTTGTTATCGGAAACGATGTACTTGACATCGCGGGCGAGAGTATCAAAGGTTCCACAAGCCTACGTCCTCCCCCCATATTCCATGGTCCAAAACAAATATATCGGTGTAGATTTCGTGATGACCTTGTCCTTGAGTTTGATGTCCGAATTTGTGCAAAATGTGTTGTGGTTGACGAGGTTATGCCATTCCAAGACATAATCTGGTATTCGTCCCGTATGTGGTAGTTGTGGGTGTTTGACTTCGTATTGATTGGTTCTGTGAGCCAATTCCGCGATGCTGTATTCGATCATCTTGTACAGGTAACTTCCGATGAAAAAACATATCATGTTATGATATAAATGGTCCGTGCTATCGTTACCTTCCAAAAACATGATACAATTTTCGCAATAATATGACTTTAGACATAAGTGTATTATTCCGTCGTTCGTTTCTGCCAAATAAGGTGAGGGATCGACATAGAAACCGGTTACTATCTTGTTTATGTGCAGAACATTCGTACCTTCTTTTGCATACCAATAAACGTCTATTCCCAACATGTAGTCTTCCTGATGGACCAACATAGATGTATCACAGTGGTCGCTCCAGTAGTTGTTTGATTTGTGATATTTAGATTCGGGATCTTTGCCCAGAAAACAGGTTTCCTGGCTGACGATTAAATCTGAATTACTGCTCTCGAATATGTTAGGGACATCTCGAAGTGTGCATGTCTTTCCTCGTAGATTTTGCAAATTGCATAAAAAAATATTGCATAATTGTTTTCCACCTTTGAGACGAACCCGATAGCAATTATGGAACAATCTAAATTTGCCTTTTGTAACTCAACATCTTGACAAATTTCTACATATACATGAGCAAATATTTGTGGCACCCACAGTAAGTATTCGTTGTAAGTCAATATTATTTATCTTTCGAATACATTTCTCAGAGCATTTGAATTATCCACATTCGTATGCCTGGTGAATATGGACATCTTATATATATTTTGGGAGAAATATATATGTAAGTAAATAAAAAGAGTTTGTTTAAAAAATGTTCAAGGACAGAAACAAGGCCAGGTTCAGGGCAGTACAAACCTGTTTTTCAAATATCAGCATGCATTCATCAAACCATGCCATTAATCTCAATCAATCAAATGAAATTAATCGATATTCTCCACTCTTTTATATTCATCAAAAAGTTAACCTCAGTAATGTTTTTAAAAGTTCCATCGATGTGGAATTGACACCTATTTGTTTCTTAAACAACGGACGATGTGGTGCGAACATGCCTGCGAGTGAACAGTTGCTGATTGGTGGATTGTGCGAAACTCACAAGTCAGATTCGTGCACTATAGGTTATAATTTGTTTAGAAACTACAACAAGGCGATGCTGTGCCCTATCTCGATGACGAACATCTCGGTCGGTCAATGCCCCTTGTATCCCATCCTGGTCGGACAACCTCTCAAAACCTCGGTGAAATGTTCATGAACTTGTTCTGCAAACACAACCATAAATTTATTGATTCGTAGAAACTGGCCACTTTATTCTAGTACTTCACATACCCCAAAAACATGGCTAGTACTGATAAACTCAAACCTTTTACCAAATATGCGATCGATCACGGACTAACATGGGCATCTGTTTTGGATTTAGTATGTATCGAGAAGGCCAAAGTGAATATATTTTTCGATCAGGAATATTTCTATATGGAAATGGTCAAACAAAATAAATGGATCAATGAAGTAATGACCAATTTATCAAGAACGGAAGTTACTATGGGCAATGGCAAAACATTATACAGTACGTGTTTCCCTTGGTGTGGTTTCCCGTAGTGTCCAGGGCGCTCGCCTCCCACCACGGCAATCCGGGTTCGATCCCCGGCGGGTTCACTCCCGGATTTTCACATGTGGGAATCGTGCTGGACGATGCCACTTGCCAGCGGGTTTTCTCGGGGTACTCCCGTTTCCACCACCCTTGCATTCCAGTGTCGCTCCATTCTAGGGTCTCATTTCTGTCATGCCAGGGATGATGGTCACCTACGGGTTCCAGCTGGAAATACCGTCACTCGGAGGGTGTTGCCTTGCCCTGGGTGCACTCCCCAGACACCATTTATTTATTTTTTCCCGTATTTGAAATCTTAATTATCCTAAGCTGCCTTCCTTTATGCGATATCAACATCAATGCGCTCGGGTATGTGGCAAACATTGAAATTTTCAACTTGAACTTGGTGTATGGTACGAGATTTGGGCTCAGACACGATTTAGGCAACATAGAAAATTTATAGTTAGACAATCAGTATCCAAAAGACATCCAGTTTATCATCAATTCCAAATCACTTCATCAAGACATTGATGTTTTGCATTTGAACTATACGGGAGTCGAGGGATTAAAAATTCCAATCGTCAAACGAAATATTAACAAATTTTCTGAATACATTCCAACACTTTTGTAATCCTGTAAAAAAAAAAAACTAATACAAATATAACCAAAAACATATATTTTTTTTCAGATTACAATTTTGAAAATTATATGAACTCGTCCAATTTTTTAATGTTGGCACAAGTCATATCTTTATCGTACAAATCAACCTTGATATTACTAGAAACATATTTTGTGGTGGTGAATTCCACATTCTTTTTTAGTATCAGAAACAGTTGAAGGAGCTGCTTATTTGCTGTCGGGAAACACTAGTACCATTCTATCTACGAAAAGACTTGCTGGATAATGTTGTAAATAGCCACGTTACACCCATCCATCTGCAAGTTGTTGATCGAAAAATTGTTGAATTTTATAAAGTCGATGCTCTTACAATCAGATGCAATATTATTCAGCACCACCATCGACGATTTGCCACAAAATACATTTGGTAGATTTTTTATCGATTGATGCTCATTTCCTTTCACTGCATCAGCGGTGATCGACCAATAACTGAGTAAATTGAAACCATGCAATCGATATGATCATCTTTCGTGGATATGGGCACAGTTATTCCTTTTCGCGATTAAGTATTGCTCAATTTCAAATCATCATAGAATCGATGCTGGGACTCTGCAACAACCTCGAAAATGAGCCGAAAATTGTGCACAAAATACACATTCGTCTTTACTCGTTCGATTTCCGTCCGCAGGGATAGAATGTCGTTATTGTCTACAGCCAACAATATTCTGTACGTATTTGTCTAAACAGGTTTCATTAAAGTGTCGGCTGTTAAAATATTCCAGCAGCTCGGTCGAACGAACCTCGCCACAGTACACATGCATCTGGACAAATATGGTCTCGGATTTATTGTACGGCAGGAACACAGGCACCGAGTCCTTGCTCAAGCGAATACGAAATCTGGTTTCTGAAACGTGGTTGAAAATCATTCGGAATCGAGGATGTTTTATAGTCGGAATGTCTTCATCGGCATTGATCATGTATCCATCTCAAGTGAGCTGTGGGTGACTGGTAAAGACCGTAAAGACAGCTGTCAAATGTTCTCCTCCACCTTCCCGTCGTTTCTGTTCGGCGACATCCAAGTATATACCCACATTCTCTATACCGAGCTCAAAAAAGTGAGCAAATTGTTTTGTGTTTAGTTTCGTCTTCAAGTAGTTTATTATGGTGAACAAGTTGACCATTTACCCATATTGGAACATGGATCGTATTCGCTCGGTGCTGTGCAGTCCAAAACAATTAACCAGATTCAAAATACACTCAGAATTGCCATCAACAGCCATCTCGAACGCGGATTTGATGCAAATTCTTCCCACCTCGTCCACGAATGTATTGAATGGCATCCCTTGGAAATGATTCAAGTTGAATATACCAACTAACACAAGCACATTGATGACACCGAACCAGTGTTGAATCTTTGAGCGTAGCTTATCCAATCTCACTTCGGGATTCAACTTTTACTTTAAGGGAAATATCGAGTTGCAGGTGCACAAGTGACTGACAACTGTGTTGTTTTTCATATCTACGATGTCGCATTTGTCCAATGGCAACCTGTACCCTTTGGCGATCAGTTTCGAAATCAGCTTGTCAATCCTGCACGAATCGGTGCTCATGGCCATGTGCACATCCGAGACCAGGGAGTAGACACGATTGAACGAATCGATGGAGACATTCTTTTCGAAAAGACACGGGAATACCAAAGAGTCTGTGGGACTCGTGATATGTCGATGTTCTTAGGAACGGGTCTGACGACGAGCCCAATGATATCTCGATCACCGATCTGAGGAGTCAGTAGTTTACAATTAAAGTTTGAAACATTTGTCGTCTTTATAGTTTTGTATGTATTCGTCATGGAAATGATCTTGTACCAATTGCCTGTCGTGACAATCATTTTTACCTGTTCTTCGTTACCATCGAATGCATACAATACCAAGCGAATTATTAACATTGATGGGGAAAAAATTAGTTTATTTGAGAAACTTTTAATGGGCCAGATATGGCCGACAAATCGTTTCAACATGTACCCGAAAAGTTGATGATTGTAGAGAATTCATTTGTCATCGACTTCGAAAGAGTGAACCATACTCGAATCGATATCATTTTCAAAGTTTTCGCCTTCGGGAGTACAGTGTACAAACACGTACGATTCCTTGCTCATCGGTAAAACCAGTTCGAAACAATACCCTTTATTATTTTGCATGAAAATTATTTGTAGATGCAGATGCGATGACTGCGTGATCGACTCGCTCGAATGTGCGGCAATTCGTGATTGTTCGTCAGAAAATAGGGAATACAACACAACGACCATTTTCGACAAAATAACCATGAATTTCGGAATTGGTCGAGCAATCTTCGCTGTTTAATTTCCTCTTTTTTGAATCTTTTACTGTAACATATTCAATCGTGCATTCTCACAACGATGATGATGAAGATGATGACGACGATGATTTCATTTCTATCCCATCGCAATTACCATAATAATGATGGAGTAATCTCAAATCCAAATCGGATCCCAGCATCACAGGAAATATATTGCAGATATGACGATCGTCCATGGCTATGCAGGTCATGTAGTTCAAGTTGTGATAATGACACAATCTATACATATTATAAAACTCAACGTCTCTCTGTCTGTCTGTTAGTGCGCTTATCACTCGAGAACCACTAATCTGATTTACATGTTTTGTTTTAATTCATAGCTATGGTATCTGGCCAGGTTTTAGTATATATTTTGTTACATAAAGTAACATAAGGAATAAGCAGTGACGATAATAGTGAATCAAGTCGGAAAAAAGTTTGCTGCCAGCGCACACTCTTGCAATACGCTGTCTAAACCGTTGACGATGAAACAATATCATGTAGTAAAGAATTGAGTAGACTAAAGAGACCTAAAAAAACTCCTCAGTAGCATATATCTATCTATAACAGATAAATACTAATAAGCGTTTTTACAATTTAATTCACAAGCAACATTCAATGACGAAGTTTTTCACCTTGCACTCATTGAAATTGAAAAGCAAGTGTAGACATTGTCAGGAAAAAGTATAAAAATCATGGGCCTACCAATACCAGATAACATAGTAGATTCAACCGTTAACAATGACTACATGAGGGAAACTTCATATAATAGATTGGAATTGCACACCACCGCAACGCTTATTGGTATTTCTCTGTTATAGATAGATATATGCTACAGTGGAGTTTTTTTAGGTCTCTTTAGTCTACTCAATTCTTTACTACATGATATTGTTTCATCGTTAACGGTTTAGACAGCGTATTGCAAGAGTGTGCGCTGGCAGCAAACTTTTTTCCGACTTGATTCACTATTATCGTCACTGCTTATTCCTTATGTTACTTTACATAACAATATATATACTAAAACCTGGCCAGAGAACATAGCTATGAATTTAAAAAAAAAAACATGTAAATCGGATAAGTGGTTCTCGAGTGATAAGTGCACTAACAGACAGACAGAGAGAGAGAGAGAGAGAGAGTGACGTTGAGTTTAATAATATTTATAGAGTATAGAAGATTAACACTAAGTAAAATTCAACTTTATTTAAAAAAAAACCTAAACAATAATTTTGTAGTCCACACGAGCGGAGGGGCGGGCACAAGTAGTTCCAAATAAATGTGAGCCGCAGATCCCAATTAGTTTGAATTTGAGAATTGTGTTTGGAGACATGGATAAAAAGTCACATTGTGTTTATTAGATACGTATTCTGCACAATCGTTAAACTAATTCAAGTAATGTTGAAAGAAGAATTCCCCATGCATGGTCGTAGAAGAAATTAGATGTTTTTTGGGTTCATTGCTGTATTTATAGTGGTATTTAAATATTTTTTTATTTAGTTTTTTCAAAGATTACCACCATAGGTTGTATTCAAGGTCGTTTGGATCACATAGTCACAAATGAACAAGTGCTGAAATGAGGGGATTCGGCCAGGATTCGTAATTATAGTACAAAGCCAACAGAAGATCACGTTTATCTTCTGACTTTAAGTCTTTAACAATCTGCATACCTATCTTGACCGGGAAATGAGTTAAGAGTCGATGCAACGACCAGGTTGTGTAGCTTTGTGCGAAATAAAACTTGTATTTTCACCACTTCAATATCTAGTATTTTGCACAAATAATGTTTGGTATTGCATTGATTTTTCAACAACTTGACGGGCGAGCTAATGGTGCGTTTGAGAGAATTTTCCACATCATTTTCGATATCATCGCAATGGTAAAACCACAAATTCACATTTGCAAATATGAAACCATTTCGTAAATCCAGTAATGTTCTTATTATTTACATGCAGTATTCGTTCGTCACAACCACCACCCCCCTTCCATCATTATTGTTTTTTATCTTTCACATTTCTGCTCGAATAAAAAATTATGGAATAAACAAATCTTCTAAATTGGATTTCGGATGATATTGCCCGAAACACGACAATATGTGTGTCAGTGCTACGAAAATTACCACAGTTCTCTTTTCTGGTGGGTCGTCTCCTGTTTTTACATTGACAAAACACCTACGTAAAGGAAACATATTGGGAATATGTATATCCCTTTGTCATCACTGATTTTTCGACTTCTGTCGGCGAAAGGACAGTGAATGATTAGAAAGTAGGGATGGCATTTTTTTCAAGTAGTCCGATAGTGATAAAAGTGTATGATAACAAATTCTTAAATTTTTTTCATTTTTAGTGAATAAACCAAAGTGTTTTCGATCTGCACGATTTCGATGTGTCGGTCTCGAACTAACCTCAGGTATCGATCGCTCTAAATAGTTGCATAAATACATGTCTCGGTGGCATCAATGCCTGTCTCGGTGGCATCAATACTTGTTTCGGGTATGCGAAATACTGCCGAAATGATTCACACTTTATCAAGTCGGATAGAAACCATTTGGTGGTGGACGAGATTTCGCGATCGTCGTCATTGTTGTTTCCGATTTCGATCAGAAACAGTCTTTGTAATTCAGATTCCACTCTGGTGGGATTCCTTTTCTCTACAAACGAACAAAAATAAATATCTTCCAAAAATTTCAAGAAACTGTCGTTTACCACATGCAAATTGATTAAAGTAAAATTTTCGCTTCAACTTCCAGTCTGCTTCACCATCGAGTTCTCGAACACAGGGCATTAGAAAGTCTAAACTGCTTCGAGTATACATATTGGTGGCAAATAGTTTGTAATTGTCTTCTCGTGCTTTTTTATTCTTCCTACCGATATGTCTCAACGAATTTATCAAGGAATTCAACATGTATACTTGGTTTACATGGAGATAGTCTTGAGATGCAGAAAACATGATTGTTTTATTGATTTCACTTTTGGATTATGCAGTTATGAATTATATGGAAATTGATGCGAGATGACTCTGATTTTTCCAGTTTTTAAATACAATGTAATTTTGCAGAAAATACTGTTAATTCATTGGCCGATGTAATTCTAAAGAATATTTTGGTAAAACATAATCACAATTGTCATTTTTTTTAAATAACCTAAGGCATCGATGATGAAAAGTTTTTTGCTGATTGAGATATACATACACGAGTGAATTTTCAATGTTCATGACTAGAGTGGTTGGCTTATGAAAAATGGAAATTTGTCAGGTACTTGACTTCGTTTTTGGGATGTGATTTCGCAAGTGTTAAATTCAGACTTTTCGGTCAAAGCCGATATATTGCATTGTCCATACACATCCTGGAATAATCCTTCATCGCGTTTTACCACATCATTGTATACAATTAAGCAATTATGGAATGTATTGGAAGTGAATTGGAACTGAAAATTTTCGAGAGAGAATATACGAAGTAGTGCACAGTACTTATTTACGAGATTTTTGTCCAAATATATTTGGTAGACAATATGTTTAGCCAAGTTGTGAATTAATACTCCTGTAGCTTTTGGATTGAGCATTTGCGGTGTGAGACGATTGTTTTCGTCGAGGCATGTCAATATCGGAGGTATGAATACCATTCGAATTCACACTCATTGAGATGTTTGTCATCGCATTCTTCAATACAATGATCATATTTTGATAAATTTTCCCAAAACAAGCAGTTGATGTCTTGAGAATTTAACGTGTGGTTAATTTCACTCCATTTGGGAATTTTTTTGATTCTAGAAGGCCATATTCCACAAAATGCGAAACAGGATTTTTTAATATTGGGTGTAAAAGAATTGACTAAATAATCGTATTCGTAGTGCACGAATGTGGGTCTCACACCCACGGTTTTGGGCGATTTATCGATGAGTGGATAATTGGGCTCTTCTATCGAAGCATAGTAGAAAAACACCAGCAATTATAACAATGGTGGTGTGGTAACAAAAGGATACCCAGGAATTATTAAAAACTTTAAATCGATCTCTCCTACTTTGCCAGCACAACCAATTAGAGGTTTGTATAATAAATTGTCTTTGACAGTGTGTTTCGCTGGCCAACAGAGAAGATAGCAAGTTCAAAATTTTAACATTTACATTCGGCAATTGACTATTATTATTGAGTAGTTAGTCATGCTCGAAAGTGACCATGATTAATATGAATCGTACAAGTAACATTCCACTGTGACATTCCAGTTTCGCGAGCCGACCTTATTGCTGAGAACCCTTTCACCAAACAAGGCATTGATCTTGCAAGGGTCAGGTACTTTCATTTTCGGATATCGATGAACAAGGATGTGAATTTCTGGTCAAAATAATCGAGTCTGATTGGTACAATTTCGATGAAATCATCACATGTGGCCTCGAAATATGTTGGTAGTGCACAAGAGTTTGCCTCGAGTGAAGGATTTAAACAGATGTGGGGGATAGCATTCGCAGGTAATTTCCTCAAACGAGTTCCATTGTGCTGGATCGTTGGCATTTGTCTTGTTTGAATTGAATGGACAACCAGAAATATATGCACTCAGCATATAGGTTCGCAGAAATGAAAATTTTCGAATATTGGCAACTGTAAATCTACAAGTGCCTATTGTTACCGTCCGAAGTTAGTATCCGCTGTCCTCCATTATTGGCTGTGCAAGTTCGTCGACCCCTGTCTTTCAGATACATGCAATACTCCTTATTGGGCTGTTTGTTGCGAGGAATCGTTTTAATTCGACCCATTTCCAGATCCCTGTAGTTGACGTCGGTTCGAAATGATGGCATGTGGATCTACAGTCTTTGCAATTCAAACAAGCAATGGGTGATCTGGAATCACATTCGTTCAAATTATCGCTCGTGCATTCATCATTTTTATTTTTCAAATTCCAAATATAAAAAACTGGCATTCTGAAACTTGAGTGATGTTGTTTGAACTTTGTTGAGATTGAGGGCAAAGCATTTCGAAACTGCCAGTACAAACAAATAATTACTAGGACAAAAATTACAATAACCAAAAAGTGTAATTTTTTACTTAGAATAAATTGCAGGTGCTGATCAAAAAAAGTCACTGAAAAAATAAATAGTATCTCTTTGCATTAACTTTTCACCCATGTCGATGATAAAATGCCGAGAACATTACCGGAGTGCAGCACCATCACAAGAGTGCACAATGATTATAATCACCCACCACCGTCAAATTTGTCTTCGGGAGAACCAAACAGAAGGTGCCACGATTGCCATTCCCTTCCCTCCACCTCCAGTTTTAAATTGGTCGTTGAAGAGAACTCACCAGAGTGTGCCATGATCGACCACCCCTCCACTTCCCCTAACTTCCCCTATTTCCTCTACCACTAAATCTGCCTATATAAGTGCGAAATATGGGAAAAAAAAAAACCTTTTAGTCGGTGTCGAGCATTTAAAGAATCAACATCTCCTTTCCAAGAGCATAAAGAACAAGAACTAAGAAGAAAGAGATAAAAATATCTAATAAATATACCTTATAATATATATAATTTTAATATTTTATAAGGTATAATTATAAGGTACACTAAACAATCGGGCAACCGACACGACAGGATTTCGGCAAGAGTCGATGGGTGGATGCTTTTGGCTGAAATACAAAATATTTTCGAACAAATAATGATTGCACTGCATAATAGTGGATGTGAATTACGATCTTACATCGAAGAGGCACTTAAGTCGGCTCAAAAATGGTGCCTAATACCTCATGTTAAAAGAACATCTTCCGATTATAGGTGCTAGACTTGATGAAATGAAACACAAATATAACATTGGCTACTAAAGCCTGTATACTAAGATTATTTGGTTAAATGACTGATGAGATCGTCGGGGAAAACCTTTTGCTTTTCAAAAACAGAATCCATATTTTCAGTTTCGATCAAGTAGCAATTCGAAATGTTATTAAATCATTTGATATAGGTTTGACAGTGTTGCAAATGTCTTGTTTAATTTTTACCAGACTGATAGCGACCAGGTCCGGGATTTGTTCCAGGTGATAGTTCCCACAATCAATAATTAACACTTTGAAAAGAATTAGCACATGTAAAAAGCAGGCACCAGGAGAAAATTCGTGCACAAGCGATCCCATAGACATGATGCCGAATCCAGCAACTTTAATATAAAAAGTCGCAGACTCGATCGGTACAAATGTGCAACTGCATTTTAAATCGCAGGTAGAAACATGCAGTTTCAATTCGACGCAGATTCCACACTTGCAAGATGCACCCTCGATCAATCTAGACACGAAGTAAGTACAACCTCAAATAATTCAATCGACTTTAAAAAGGGTGACGACAGATAAACCTCTACTAAAACAACTACTACCTACATCCCCAGCTCTGACACTTTCGATTAGAAATACCCCACCCTATGGGATGACAGATAAACCCCTACTACAACTGCCTACAACCCCAACTCTGTCACTTTCGATTCGAAACACTGCACCTGATTTCAACATATTGGAACTTTTGAATTTCCAGTCTCCCAAAAACGCATTGACATGTTGTAACCATCAAATATTACCCGATGATATAATTTAAAATGCCTTGCTATCACACATTCAAAACCTTTCGAATGTCGATGTCGTGACCAGGGGAAATG
Source organism: Clitarchus hookeri (assembly GCA_002778355.1). Taxonomy (NCBI): domain Eukaryota; kingdom Metazoa; phylum Arthropoda; class Insecta; order Phasmatodea; family Phasmatidae; genus Clitarchus; species Clitarchus hookeri. Next base: position 2,534,333 of record NQII01000013.1, read on the forward strand.
CCGATAGCAACGATCTAACTCGGACAAATTAAGCAAACTCACAGGTTGAATTAGACCCGACGACTCAGATTCAAATAAGTGTCTTCGACGAGAATTTAACCTTTGTTCCACAAGTCGCTGCATTACCAGAAGGGTTGCAATTCTCCATGATCGGATAAAATGGTCCATTGCCATCTCTGAGCCAAAAGGCCCCACTGCCCGACGAATTCGTCATCAACTTGGCAAAGGAATTGCACATAAAAAGTATAAATCCATTACACCCGAAGAATAACTTTATAGCATAGATGTTTGCAAACAGTTTTTGGAAAAAAATTACAACAATTATAAAGTTAAGGCGGGCATTTATTTGGATGGAATGCATTTGCTTCAGTTGGCCACCCAAAGGAAACTCGTCAGTGCAATCTGCGACAATATGCGATTCACCATCAAATATTATCAAAAGGCCAAAGCATATTTGATGTGATTTACTCTTCCCAGAAAAGTTAGTTATTTGTAAAAGTGGAAAGTTGTAAATACATTTTTTGTTTGGGTATCGTCCTCTTGCCTCGAGCCAACTGGGTGTGAATTTAATAGTCTCTGAAAAATCAATGTAGGAATAAAAGATTTTTTTTTGTATTCTTTGGGATGGTTTTCAAAGCAAAGCCAATCAAATAGCCATTGGCCACCTCTCTGCCATGTTTGCCATGTCTCTATGCTTCCGCGCATAACGTTTTGTATCGAATTTTTTGCAATTTTACCCATTTTACTCTTGTATAGAACCGGGGTGAATTTCGTCCTGACATCGACTATTTGCGTCAAGTACATCAAGTAGACGCCTGCAATAATGTTGCCAATACAACTTTGATTCTACGGCATATTCCCTAAGTTCCAATTTTAATGTGGGCTTAATGGAAACTATAATTTTTTTTCGAAAGAAATCTTATCTAACGGAAATGCTTTTTTCATTGGATCAACATCCTAACATTTCGATTCACATTTGTAAAATTTTTGTAAAATATTTTTTGATGCTCGATTACTGGCTGTAGTGCTCGCATCGTATCATTTGTACCACGCACTATTTTGAACCTTAGCTGTAGCGATGAATACTCGAAAAAAATAGGGAATGTGAAGGTAATTGAGGATGGAATTTTCACAGAGGCCTGTGTCCGCATTGAAGACACAGGCCTCTGTGTCTTCAATGTAGAAGATCGCCAGTTGACGATCGTAGGGCTTGTGGAAATGGAATTCGAGATACGGTGCATTGCTGCTGAAAATTACTTTTGTGATGTGTTGAAGTTTATCGAATGCAAGTGTCTCGCACCGGTTAAATTCCAGTTGCTTGTACCTGCATTCCAACAAGAGAACAATTTCCCAGTTCATGAAATTCATTTCGAGAAATGGAGGGGCAAAAATGTTATCGTCGTTGATAAATATAATTGTTTGGCCAAAATTCGTGACTGCTTTGGCAAACACCATTTAGCACAGAGATCCCGATATGCATGGATGGGCATTTCTCAAAGTTTTGACATTGTTTAACAATCCGAGCAAAATGTGCACCAAAATTTTATCGGTGTTATCCAAAGATGTTGATGATGACAATTTTGGTATTTGCCTATCGACTGATAATACTTTAGACACTTTTTTTGTCAGTTATAAAGCCTATATGCGAAAAAACCTGTATTTCTTTGTAATCCTTATTTTTTTTCTAAGAATAGTAAAAGGCTATGTAAGAGACATGGTTTCTTCTACTTTGCAAATCAGAAGCGATGGTGAAGATTCCGATGCCATTAACGATTCCAAATACGTACAAGAAAAGAATATTGGGTTGAGAGAATCGCCAGCAGAGACGAGGACGATCACTAGCTTGCAGACAGAGGAAACAAAAAACGAAAATTCACAAAGAGACGGCAGGTGCAGGGCATCACAGTAGTCAATTTAGACAGCACATTAATAAACGAACGTAAAAACCAATTTCATGGAGCCGATCATTTCATAGCAACCCTGGCCAAAGACTTTAAAGTGGTGTTCTGGACAGTGGGCAATGTTGTGCACGCAAAAGTTTTCATCGAACAGTTTTTGTAAGCCAATAAATTTGCAAAGGTTTTATATGGGCTTCATAGAAAAACGAAATCGTATATATAGTTCGCCAACAAATTCCAATAATGATGGGCCTGTACATTTTAATATACGATTTAATGCACAATTTTAATATGGCTGGGTACAACATACCGATCATGTCAAAAAATACTATTATGTAACAAACATGAAAAATGAAAAAAAAAAATTTGTCAATTACAGCTCATTAATGGACGATTTGTACAATCTGGTGGATGCTTGACACGCATCTACGTGTTAACTCGCCCGTTTGTCGCATTTTTTCATAATCGTGTAACAGATTAATTAAAAATTCTTTTTGGAAAGCTTTCAAACCAGAAGGTGTCCAAGTATGTAATAACTTTGTAATCAACTCTGTGTAATCATCAATGTTTCTGATTGAGTTATTTCTGCTCATCCAGTTTTTATTATAGTGAGAATAATTTTTTTGGAAATCAACAGTGTCCATTCTTGTTTTTCCTGAATAAACCTTATAAAATGGTTTCATACCCAGAATTTTTTTTTATTTTCATGCTTGCACTTTGTAATCATAACATTCTATTTTCGTATCGAGACAATCATCAATGAAAAAAAAAGTACAATAAATCGTGATAAAGAAAAACTAGTGTATAATGAAAAATAAAAACAGACAACACATAGCTAAAAATAACGATGTAGTTTCCCAACAGTAACCGACGATTAATTCCCAATTGCTGGTAAAAATGTTACAAACTCTATCTAGTTCGAACAAGTTTTTAAAATAATGGTACGAGCAAAATTTACAATATTCCTTAATTTATACAACACACATGTCAGAAAAAATCGACAAAAATGTCGGAAAATTTGTGAGTGCGGGGATGCAATTCATTGTTATTTATGCTGTCGAACCAATGTCTTAGAGAGTTCATGTTAAGAAAATTTACCTGATGGTGTTTCACTAATAGAAATTCGGTATTTTGTTGGCCACTATCATAAAAACTATACTCGATGAAATTAATCTTTGGCTCAGTCTTGCAAAATGATTCCCAGTCGTCCAGAGAGTTCTGAATAGCAACATCTAAATATTTTTAAGTTTTTTTGAAAAGGTTTCTTTTTCATTTTGGTTACACAAGAAATCCACCAATGCATTGGAAAAAATTAGATATGTTTACAACCGATAAAAAATACTTGACACTTTATAAATACGATGGCACCTCTAGCTATGACAAATCAGTTGCTTTCGAGCCAGCACTTGATGAGCTCAAGTATGAGATATGCATACAACATGTTTTGTAGCTTACAGGGTTTATACAACTACAACGATCTTATATTGAAGGTAATTGTAATCACCTACAACAGCAGCGAGACTGAAAAGTGGTTGTTTAAAGCTCCGCATCGGTGGGCTGCGTTGGATCAGAAGAGTAAAACCACAAATAATTGGCTGATGAAAAATGTCCATGGATTGAAGTGGCAAGATGGAGAAAATCCCTACAACAAAATTGAAAATGAAATGTATCAATTGGTAAGAGGACTTTACAAAAAATATCCATTGTATGTTGTGGGTACACAACACAAGAGCAGGCAGCGAAAGTTATGTAGATTCGACCATTACCTTGAAGTCGTGGACTTGCAAGAAAAGTACGGTTGCCCATCATTTAAGAGACTGGTGTCTTTATATCGAGATTTAGAAGAACATTATTGTTGGAGAAACTTGAATGGATTCACATGTGCACCAACAAATTCAAGATTGCTCTGCTGTTGGCACTTCAATCACTAAAATGACTGGCAAATAATATCAGTGTAAAAAAAATTGTGTATATATATCAAAGATGTATTTTTTTGTAAATAATTATTTCGTTTATTTCAGATGTAGTGACTGGTTACATAAATTTCCCATGCATATCAAAACAAAACCAGATATTACTCTTATGTTTGTCAAATTATCAGAGTGGGCCAACATCAATCCCAAATCTGTAAAGATAACACTTGGCCATATCAAGTAAGCTCTCTTTGTTTGTATTATTTTATTCCTTCACAGCATACATTGTCGCATTTGATAAACATGCAATTTGAATAAATAGAATTTCCATTTGAATTGCAATTACAACTCTTCCCCCCTGCATCACACCCTCACTTTTCCTTCTCTATCTTTCTCTCTCTTATCTTCTCTCTCTCCCATTTAAAAAAACTTTGTCAGTTGGAATGGCTAATTGGAATGGTTGTTTTTAGTCATTAGAAGGCAGTAATGATTCGTTAATCCCTCTCCTTATATGGTCAAAAGATTCACTAATTATATTGGGTCTATGATTGAAGGGTAAAAACTTTTAAAAGTGGAATAAACTTTGTCAGTTGACAGGGCTGTTTTTAGCAATTCGAAGAGTGTAACGATTCGGTACTCCCTCTCCTTATATGGTTAAAATATTCACAAATGAAGTTGGGTCTATGATTGAAGGTTAAAAAAACCTGGAATTTGTTCAATAATCTTTGTCAGTTGGATTGGTTAGTTTTTTTTTTTAGCAATGCAAAAGGAGTAATGATTCGGTTTTTTTTTCCTTATATGGTCAAAATATTAACACAGTATGATGGGTTGAAGGGTAAAAAAAACTTGGAATGTGTTAACATAAATTTTATCGATTATAATGGCTAGTTAGAACTCATTAAGCCAAAATGAAAGAGAACATGGTCGGATTTGAATATAGTCCGAATTCAGGGCTATTTAAATATACCATCCAACTGGCAACCACACAGCATCTTCACCTCTGAACCTGGCCTCTATGCACTGATAATGCGCTCGAAACTTCCAGATTCCAAAGGTTCACAGGTTGGATATACGAAGAAGTCCTGCCATCTTTGTGAAAAATTGTCAATATCAAATCGTCTTGGCCAAAAAGACAATAAAATAAATGAGTTAACTTTCGGGTTATCGAACACAATGGCGAACAGAACTGAGGCTGTATCTCGGCACATTACTTCTCGAGAAAACCGGCATAAATCTAAAAAAAAAATAGACTTTTGTCAGTCATATAATAGTTGGGAAAATTATACATTATTTTGTAAATGCTATTATTTTGTCTATATATATGCAACTAAACATCATCACTTTGTAAAACTATCGCACTCGCAATGTCATTGGTGAAGTGGTCTCTTCAGTTGTCAATTTACCGGAATTTAGACTTTTGGATTTTCGTACTTGTATACTGTAATTGTAATAAGAAATTTTGTTTCAAAGGGAAATATACACATCGTTTCTCGAGTATGCTCGACCTCGCAATGCAGTTTTTGATTTGGTCAAGCCGAAATCGAAGATAACGTTTTCGGAGTTAAAGGGTAGAGTAGCCCGCCGCTCCCTTGTGATACCATCCTAATGGACACCACATACGAAATTCATCAGTAAAAAAGGGGTAAAATCATTGTTACAAAATTTGAGAACACTCACCTCCAAATACTTGACATGGAAACTGATAGAAAGGAATTCAACTTTAAATTGAACCTCGTTTCAAGAACAAAGGAACAAGATTACATTGGTGTAATCGTGAATTGTTTCAAAGATCTGAATTTCAAGTTGAAAATTGCCATTGATAATTTCAAAATTGATTTGTATTTTTTAGATTACAAAATAGCAGTTCAATATGACAAACACAATCACAAATTCAGAAACATCGAATACGAAATTGCAAGACAAAGGTTCATAGAAGAACAGCTAAATTGCATGTTACTTCCGCCTGGATGCTAAACATTTCAATGTGTATGATGTAATTACTATAATTCAATTGATATAACAAAGGAAAGCAAATAATTTGAAATATATATACTTTGGTTCATCATATGATTATCGAGAAAGAAAATTTTACACCTATATATAAGCAACTGAACATCATCATTTTGTAAAACCATAACACTTGGAATGTCGTTGGTAAAGTGGTCTTTTCAGTTGTAAAATTTACAGAATTTCAACTGTTGGATTTTCGAGCTAGTTTACCATAATTGAATCGAACTATTTCAATTCTAAGGGAACGATATCGTATTATTTCTCTGGCACACACGCATAAAGCTATTTTAGACTTGGTCAAGCAGAAATGGAAAATAACATCGTCGGATTTGAAGGGTGTGCTGCAACAGCACACCCTTGACACCCCCTCCAAATGGCAACCACTTACCATTTTCATCTTTGAACCAGGCCTAAATGCTCTGATAATACACTCGAAACAACCTGATGCCGAAAGGTTCACCGATTGGGTCTATAAAGAAGTTCTACTATCTTTTAGAAAGAATGGCATGATCAAAATTGAGTTGGCCAAAAAGGGCGAAGAAATAAAATAATTGAACTGCTCCTTACTCGAGGCGCACAAGGCATTGATATTAGTGAACAAAGCACTGATATCCACAAATGAAGAAATGATAGTTTCAAGATTCTGAAAATGCATGACAAGATGCTGATAAAGCCAGACGAGATGCTGAAATGTAAGACAAAATGCTGTGGTACTCTCGCATCGCGTCGCCGACATTGCCCAGGATGTGATCGTCAAACCCAAGTCCGATAATTTGTTACATGTGTTGTCCATGCACATGCTGGACGAAACGATCCGAGAAATCGCCTTCACCCGATGTCAGCATCGACCGCTCGCCAAAATTCTGAAATGCCTCAATGATAAAAATTTAAATGCCAAGGAATTTTACAGGAACAGGAATGTCCCGAACAACATGCATGTTTTGAATTGTGTGAAAGACTGTCTGAAGGAATCAAAAGTGCCATATTCTGCATGCAACAACATCATGCATATTTTGGACATCTTGGACTCCTACCAAGTCGTATAATTTATGCAAAATATAATTGCATGACAAAATGTCTTGAAGAAAATATAATTTTTGTGCAAAACCGAAAAAAGTCTATTTCCACCTATCTATGACTATGATCAGTTGGATTTGGTCAGACCGATCCCTCTCGTCATACCATCCAAATAGCAACTGGTATGCTATACCACATAAATCGATTTTGGATTTCATCAGGCCGAATGTAAAGGGAGCAATGGCCCAGGACTCCCTTGAAATAACATATAAATAGCAACTAATATGGTATATCAATAAAGAGATTTTGGATTGGGTCGGGCCGAATATATGTCAAGGGTCAAGGGAGCAATGGTGGTCTCTCCTGAAATACCATCTAAATAGCAACTGATATGCTATACTGCATAAAGCGATTCTGGATTTGGTCAGACCGAATGTATGTCAAGCGATTCCTCAGCCGGGACTCTCTTGAAATACAATCTAAATAGCAACTTGTATACTATACCAAATAAGGAGATTTTGGATTTGGTCGAGCCGAATTTTGGCACACCTTGAAATACCATCCAAATAGCAATTGATATGCTATACCGTTAATAAACGGGGCTTCCTGCGAATCGCCTAGCTGCTGGACACCTTTGGGTCAACTACTGTGGCGAAAGAAAATATCAATACTTTTTTTAACCTCAACATTTCAAACTGACAGATCCAAATTTCGTGCGTACATCATATGCATGTGCAACTGTCGTCGAAAATACTCATTACACTTGCACACACATAAACACACTTGGAAAAATTGAAACATTACATTACACACTCTAAAACCAATATGCAACATCAATCCTGCTCACACATGCAAACGAAAATGAAATTATACATTACACACATGCAAATGAAAAAGAAAAATATCAATCACATACACACTCAAACAAAAACAAAATCATTAATCGCACACATGGATGCAAATGAATATGAAATATGCAATTGTACACACATGCAAACAAAAATAACATCATCAATTGCACACACATACAAACAAAAACCAAATCATCAATTGCACACACACATGCAAACAATAACAAAACATCAATTGCACACACACATGCAAATGAAAACAAAATTGATAATTACATTACACACATGCAAATAAAAACAATGCACCCACACAGAAAATAAAAAAATTTAAACACTTGCACCTGAAAAATTTTTATGGCCTGCTAATAACGCATGACCATTTTTAGCAATTCGAAGGGAGCAACGATTTGTTACTCCTCCTTATATGGTCAAAATATTAACAAAGTACGTTGGGTCTATAATTTAAGGGTAAAAAAAAACCTGGCATGTGTAGGCATACACTTTGTTAGTTGGCACAGCAATTTATAGCAATTTGAAGGGGGGAACGATTCGTTACTCCCTCCTTATAATTTAAAAATATTCACAAAGTATGTAGCGTTTATAATTGAAGGGTAAATAAACTTGGAATATGTTGGCATAAACTTTGTGAGTTGGAATATAAAGTGGTATAATCACATGCGATGTGAATAGATCTGTGGAAACTTTACAACACTATAGTGGGAAAAAGAGAAATTAACTCATCCAGATTCAAAGTTCTACTCTTGTAACATGCACCAGCGGTAGGATATTGAATTTGACACTAGAGTGAAAAATAGTTGGACATGCAAGTAAAGCAAGTAGGACTTTTACTCTGGAAAATTCGGATTAGTTTCGAGAGAATTCGTAAGAGTGCACAATGATTGCCATTCTCCCACCACTTCAAATCCTGCATTTCCCCTCACTTCCTCTCCTCAACACACGACTAAATCTGCCTATATAAAAGCGAAATCTGGAAAAAGACTTAAGTCGGGATCGAGGATTTAAAGGATCAATGTCTCTTCTCCAAGAGCATAATAAATAAGGAAGAAGTACGAAGATGAAAAGTTTAAGATATCTAATAAATACATCTTATATAATATTAAAATTATAATTTTAATAATTTGTAAGGTATGTTTATTATATATATTTACCTTTTCATCTTTGTTCTAGTTCCTTATTCCTTATACTCTTGGAGAAGAGATGTTGATCCTTTAAATGCTCGACGCCGACTATAGGCCTCCGCCACTTTTCATCCCTGCCGAAGCTCAGAGCAGAGGTAGTTCAGGCCCCCTAATGGGCCCTTAACCACCCAGCGGGGTTTCATCTGACCTACAGGGAGATTAGGAAGAAGCAAGATTGGGCCCCCTCCCAACTCCCTGCACCATCCCTATTTGTAGTTGCGGAGGTTTCCCTTTGCAGCTATTTTTAAATGCCCACTGAGTTTCCTCAGCAAGCCCGGTACCCCATAATGTTTCCCTCCCCTCCCTTTGACAATACAGGAAGAGAAGAAGGTGGCAGCTCTCTCTAGGTAAGTCGCTCTACTTTATTACAAAATTGAGAAAAAAGCAGTTTAAGTTATTAACCTGGACAAGGAATATAATTTCCCGGTCAGGTTTTATAAATTTAAATTGGAATTTAGTACCAAATGATGATAATATCAATCCCGTCACTCTATATAACGCGACGTCAAGTTGTTTGTGCTCACGCATGAGATGTGGGTAAGGTTGAAATTAATGGTCGTGACTAAAACTGCAGATAATAGTTAAAGAGAAGTGCTTTAACTGAACAATAATTAGATACACAATAAATAAGTCGTCACGTTTTTAAATGCTGAGATCGCTGGGGACACATGGAATGTTAAAAGCGGTGTGTGAGAGGTGTGAGCGCAGCGGGAGCTGCGGGCAGAGTGACTGGCGCGACCCTAGCACGAATCTCGCTAATTCGCTAAAATTAAGGGGGCCCGCTCTTTTAACAAAAAATATTATTCTTGGTTTAATGCGAGTCTATATGCTTAGGCCTTTCGGCCTCTGCACTTACCTGGGAATTGTTATGAGCTTGGTGAAATGAATGGACATGGTATAATGATTTCATGGGTGATATTGTGATAATGTGCTGCTTGGCCATCGGAGTCCCCTCCCCTCCCACATCGCACCTGCAGTATCCCTCATAATACTGCGGCCGCGAAGCGGGAAGGAGGTTGTAGCCACCGGACCCTCCACCCAAACCCTTAGACACCATTTATCGCCTCATGAGCAGCCATGCTTTTGGTTTCCAGTCTGGAGAATGCAGTTTTCGCATACCCACTCCCTAACCGCGCGCGGCTGCAATTTTCCCCCTCCTGTAGAGAGCCTGTTAAGGTATTACCACTCAGGCCTCGTGGGAAGGGGAGAGGGGAGTGTAATCGTACTTACGGGGTGTGACCCACGCCAGCGGTCCTTTAAGTAGGCTTGCGGAGAATTTAATTTCGTGCTGGAGGCCTATAGCTGCAGCTGAAGCGAGATGCTACTATTTAGAATTTTATAGGCCTCCCTAGGATGTGGATGGATATCTGGTGTTGTGGAATGTAATTTCTAAATTGTGATAAACCAGTTGGAAAATGTTCACATATGTCGGCCGAGATATGTCCTGCAATATATACATGAACACCCTGTGTGCATATATCCATTCACGCAACCAAACACAATTAAAAAAAAAAAATATTTTAATTTTTATTTATTTATATTTTATTCTTTCAGCATCCATTTACACACATACTCACATTAAATCATAGATTATTGTTGTAAGACTTGGATATATATAAAGTCGAACAAATATAAAATACATAATATTGTTGAATTGATTTGAAAGAATATAATAAAATCGAAATAATGTAGTATATTAAATCTAGATAATATATTGGATATAATATTGTAATAACATACTAAACCGAGATAAACTTAAAAATAATTAATAAATATCATACTTACGGCTGGAAGTGGCACAGTCCCAAATATTTACAGGTACTAATCTAAAATATATACAAGTCTAGGTAAGGTCTTTGGAGAGAGGATGAGAGCGTTCGGTCGTTTGCATCTCCACACCAGCCATTCATCGTAATCTGCCAACTCACGAACTGGGGGGTTTTCTACCTTCGGGATCGTCTTGTATAGTTCTGTGGCCAGCTTACACATGTGGTGTTCCATGCTCTCCACTTTCAGCTCTTTGTGGAGCTGGTCATTTCGTGTGTACCTGGGTGCGTTCGTTACCATCCAAAGGATTCTGTTCTGGAAGTGCTGAAGTTTCTAGAGGTGACAGCGAGCTGCCATCCCCCAGACTGATGAGGCGTAGGTGAGGATGTGGCGAATGAAGGATTTATAGATGGTTACACCGTTTCGGGTGCGAAGTGAACTATGGCGATTAAGAAGTGGAAACAGCAGCCTTAGCCGGGATTTGGCTTTGGCGAGCTGAGTATGAACGTGGTGCTTCCAGAGCAGTCTCCTATCAATTATTACACCCAGATACATGACCTTGTTGTGGTACTCTATTTCTTGGCCACATAACTGTAGTCTCGTGGGTGGGTTTTGTCGTCGGGTGCTGAACTCGATGGCTTCGGTCTTGGCTGCATTCACTATAGTTCTTCACTTTGCTAACCAGGGCTCAATGTCGTCCAAGGCAGCCTGCACGTGGCTAATGGCCCGGTTTCTGTTCATAGATGACGCAAAGACGATGGTATAATCAGCATAACAGACGATGCGAGCCTCTCCAGCTCGTGGCATGTCATTCATGTAGAGATTGAACAGGACCGCACATAATATGCTGCCCTGGTGAACTACTGCTTTCACCTGGCAGACCGTGGATGTTTCGCCGTCTAGACTGACATGGAATCAGCGAGATGATAGATAAGATGATATGAAGCGAATGAGGTTAGGGGGGAACGTTATACTCGTGGAACTTGAAAAACAGACCAGGATGATAGACCCTGTCAAACGCCTTTTCTATGTCTAGAAGGGTGACGACAGTGTGATAGCTACATTCAATGGACTTCGTGGCTTCCAGAGTGAGCCGGGAGAGCTGGTGAACTGTAGAGTGCCCCACACCAGAACCCAAACTGTTCTTCACGAAGTATGTGGAGAGATGAAATTTTGTGCTGGCACCCTGTCATTCATCACTCTCGCCAGAAGTTTAGAGAGAGTGGAGAGCAGACCAATGGGGCGATAGCTGGTGGGAAGTGAGGGTGATTTACCGGGTTTTAGGAAAGTCACCATCCTGGCCTACTTCCATCGGTCGAGGAAATGATGATGGCGGAGTATGAGAGAGTAAAACTGGGCTAAAACACAAATGAGTTCAAATGGAATGTGTTTAATGAGGATGTATTGAATTTGATTTTCTCCCGGTGCGGTGTTGCGGCGAGTGGATTTCATGGCTGTCATCAGTTCGGCGGCAGTTACATCATTGGTTTCCTCAGGGTTTTTTCCTACCTTGTACATCTGCCAGGGTTTGCTGTAAGGTGGTCTCGTGCTGTAGGTCCCCATCGTCTTTGTTAGGGAGGAAGGTTTCTTCAAGAGCCCTCGCTAATACATTTGCTTTGTCGGCCGGCATGTAGGCAACCCCCATGACATGCCTGAGTGGAGAATTTGTCGAGTAGTTTCCAGTCAGGCGTCGTGTCAATGTCCACAGAGAGTTGTCCGCGATTTCGAGAGAAGATACTGTGGTGTCCCACTGCTGCGCCCTAAAATCGCTGACCAGCGCCTCCACTGGTTCCTGTGCTTGTTGGTACTGCTCTCTGTGGAACAGGTCTCGGGTTCGTTGACACAGCCTTTTGCACCTGTTTCTGTGTGTGATTGCTTGTTTGATGTATTGTGGGAACTGTGTGTTTGTGATTCTAGGTGTCACTGCTGGGATGTGTTTTTTTTAGTTTTAGTTAGAATGGTTTGCTTTATTTTTATGGTGGTGTTGTCTATGTTTTCCGGTGTGTTTATTGTTTCAATTGTTTGTTGTAGTGTGTCTGCATTGTGGATTAGTGTACATTGGTATGCATCCCAGTCGGCTTTCGCATACACTGAAGAACCAAAAAAAACTGGTATAGGCGTGCGTATGCAAATAACAGAGGTATGAAACCAATCAGATTAACGCGATGCAGTCGGCAGCTAGATCGGTTACTGCTGCTACAATGTCAGGTTATCAAGATTTAAGTGAGTTTGAACTTGGTGTTATAGTCGGCGCTCGAGAGATGGGACATAGGATCTCCGAGGTAGCGATAACATTTAGATGTTCGCATACGACCATTTCACGAGTGTACCGTGAATATCGGGAATCCGGTAAAACTTCACGTCTTCGACATCGCTGCGTCCAGAAAAAGATCGTTAAAGAACAGGACAAACGACGACTGACGAGAATCATTAAACGTGACAGAATTGCAACCCTTTCTCAAATTGGCGTAGATTGGATTTGTGGACTGCCTCGCAGGATCCATGGTGTGAATTGCCTCCTGCATACCTTCAGACATTGGTCGAGTCCATGCCACGTCGTCTTGCGGCACTTCTGCGCGCTCCTGGGTGGGGGCCCTACACGATATTAGGCAGGTGTACCAGTTTTTTTGGCTCTACAGTATAATTAAATTTATGTGTGTGGTGCAAGTTGGGGGCGAGATGAATGATGTATGTCCATGAAAACCGGAATGTGATCACTGAAAAGGGCTGTGTCTGTGTACATTCTGTACTGTAAATTATTGCCCTTGTTCAGGATGATATCCAGTACATCTTGTGTATGATGTGGGTTGCATGGGATGAATGTTGGTGTGTTTGGTGCGTCTATAATATATGAGTTTGTGCTGGCGTATCTGTGCAGTATTCTGCCATGTGTGTTGGCTCTTCTGGAGAGCAAAGTTCAATTCAACACCTGAAGCAGTGCGTCTGGACGTGTGCGCGAGCTCAGATTACGACCGCACCTGTCTCTCGTTTACTTCCTTACTGAAGCTTGTATCCATTTATTTAAGTAAGCTTTTGTATTAATAGTTTTTTTAATGCATCTATCAGTATCGCCTACAAATTGGGATATCTCGGGCCCTGTGTGTTTTTGAGGCATGAGTAAGTGGAGAATTACCTTTTTTTTTTTTGCTTTCTTCTTAGTTTTACAACATCACAAAGTACTGTTGGTTTCACTGGTATTAAAACAAAATATCACATAACATTATGATACGAAAAAAAGCAAAGGAGGGGTTCGAACCAGCATTTATTTAAGAAAAAAATTGGTAAACAGAATTAATTTTCTAGCATTCGAAAGGGATTAACATGACTCCCCGTTATAATCTCGGCAATGCACTGGTTGTAATATGCTGTGATTTTTTTTCGCACTCATAATGTTTTCCTATACATATCGCCGAGGTTGAATGGTGGCTAATGATTGGTGATGCCAGCTTGTTTGGTAACTTAGTCAAAAGGCAAATCGCATTGATATCGAGCTTCGATAATTTCTGTCCTGTACAAACTGAACAAAATCGACTTCTTAGCTCTTACACAGGATAATAGGGAATTATGACAGAGTCCAACATGGCTGGAATTTCGATGTACGGAATATGCCTTTATCCTTCCTCAGTCCGTTCGTCTGGAACGATTGCTGATAGTATGTATGCTGAATAGTGCGGTCGAGGTGTTTCCATTGACATGAAAGTAAATAAATTGTAAAGTTTGGTTTTATCGTCGTCGATGTACGAGAGTGAAATATGCTTAATGGTGAAATAGTTTTGCAAATTAAATACCTGAATATTGCAATACATTTCATAAAAAAAATTAAGTTCATACATGCACGAATACTATTTTTTTTTTTTTTCAAAAACTTTTGACAAATTTATTCGTAAGTTCATCGAGGTCCATACAACGGGTTAGCTTCCTCGTCACCGAGTAGTACTTTCGATTTTATGTCTTCGACTGGGACAGTTTCTTCAATGTCTGATGGACTGCTCTGTTTGAGTAGTTCGTATATATAATAATGACGATCACCTAAAGCCTGCCTACCTGCTCACATGTGATGTCTCAATGCCTACATGCGATTGACCAGCTGCAATCACGTGGCGTCTCGGTGATTGTCTGTTTGATGTCGGAACAATGTGTTAATGGTGTAATATGATTGGTTCAATGTCAATATGACATGATAGGGAATGTATAAGCGTATATTATAAGCATATCAGTTGAGAGGCTTCGATTGATATCGGCTTATATGAAAGGTGGTCGTCTCAGCTAGTTTCTACGTCAGGTAATCCATGGCCAGTTACTTTAAAGTGGAGTGGATATTGCCCGTCAATGGTTTCTTGCCATCGATTTCCTCTTCGAGTGGGATGTCTCCTGTTTTACCAGCACTATCGACTTATTCAGTTGTGATGTCTACTTCACTAGCTGCATCTACTTCCTCCAGTGCAGTACCATCGTTTCAGATTGGTATGGTGCCATCGACTTCTTCAGCTGTACACCTATATCATTACCAGCAACTACTTACACAATTGCAGCAATACCATCTACAGATGGTACAGTACCAGCGACTTCTTCAGCTATGACGCCTACGAAATCTTGAATAGAGTCATCGAACTTTTTTTCGTAGGTACCTAGAATACAATTGCTGGCATTACGTGCTTCTTTAGCTCCAGCACCTACATCTCCAACAGGTCCGTTCGAGTATTTGCATGAACCACTACGTCGTTAGCAATGTAGGGCGACAGGGGCGCTTTAATTGTGCCAAAAATCCCTGTTGCATGTCATATTTGTGTGACAGGTGCGGTAAGCTTTTCAGAAATAGAGACAATTATTTATACATGCAAATACCTGAAATGGCGAAGAGCATTTCTTATCAGTACCTCGGTACCATGTTTGATGCAAGCAGGTCTCTTGTGACTATGGTACATGTCCTCAAATGTGTAGTAACATACATAACCCGCCCTGCACAGTTTGTCGGTGTAATAAATGTCACGATATTTTCGCACAAGGAAATCACTTGTGTGAATAGCGAGATGCATAAAAAACTGTAACCTACAACAAAGTGGCATTTATTGAGATGCATATATATTGAAGAATGATGTAATTTTTTGAGGGCATGAGCAACTGTAATAAATTAATGGAATAAAATAATGAATGTGAATAAAATTTGTTTTATTTTATTTTTACATAATTTTCCAGAATATAATTAAAATGTAAAAGGCACAGAAATAAAAAATCTAATTAAAATGTATTGAATAAAATACTATTGTACTATAGGTACTATTATACAGTCTGAGCATAAAATAATACCCCAAATTTGAAGGTCAATAATATCAAAACCAAACTACATACAACCTTGGTTGACCAATAAAATGAACTGTGGAGTTTGTTTACCATCTTATAAACATAATATAAATCTCAACGTCTCGCTGTCTGTCTGTTAGTGCGCTTACCACTCGAGAACCACGTATCCGATTTAAGTGTTTTTTTAAATTCATTTTTATGTTCTCTGGCCAGGTGTTAGTATATATTTTGTTACGTAAAGTGACATAAGGAAGAAGGAGTGACGATCATAGTGAATAAAATAGGATAAACATTTGCCGCCAGCGCGCTCTCTTGTAATACGCTGTCTAAACCGTTAAAGATGGAGCAATATCATGTAGTAAAGAATTGTGTAGAATAAAACGACCTAAAAAAACTCCGCAGTAGCATATATCTGTCTATGAAATAGAAATACTAATAAGCGTTTTTACCATTTAATTCCTCAGACGTCCAAATAATCACAACGAAGCCTCTGGCATGGTTCCAAGCGTGCTATCTTAACATCAAAAAATGAAATCGTCAAAAACATCAATAAAACGATCCTGAACATGATTAAATCACCCTTCCGAATGTACATGTCTGTGGACACTGTTGTTGAAGAGGAAGACGCAGTCCATTATCCGACTGAATTCTTGAATTCCCCTAATCCACCAGGTTTGCCTGTTCACACTCTTGCTGCGAAAATTGGTCCACATATCATGTTATTACGGAACATAAGCCCTCTAAAATTGTGCACTGGCACTCGCCTACAAGTATACAGTTTGAGGGATTATGTTATTGAGGCAACTATTATATGAATGGCACCAGTACTGGCGAAAAAATCTTAATACTCAGAATAACCATGATTCCAAAGGATTTAAATTTCCAGTTTAAGCATCTCCAATTTCCGATCAGAATTTGTTTTTCTGTGACTATAAATAGGTCACAAGGCCAAACCCTAAAATTGGCTGGAGTTGACCTCCGACAGCCATGCTTTTCACATGGACGATTATATGTCTCATGTTTGCGTATCAGTTGCAGTAGCAATTTGCATGTACTTGCGCCTAATTAAAAAACGAGAAATATTGTGTACAAAGAGGCCCTGCGATAAAATATATGTATTTTGATTAGAAAAAGAAAAAATCAACATATGACTTCATGCAAAATATTAAAATTAAAAAATAGAAGTATGTTTCAATTTAAAACATTTGTCTAATTATTATTTATCTCATAATTAAAACTAAGTAAAATTAAACTTTATTAAAAAAAAACCTAAACAATAATTTTGTTGTCCATGCGAACGAAACTGCGATCACAATTATTATCTTCATAAATGTTCAATGTGACCACCACGAGCGGCCGGAACGACATCTACGTGATAATCAAACTCGTTCCACACTCTTGTCAGCATGCCCGGTGTTACGGTTTGGATGGCGTCCATAATTCTCGTTTTGAGGTCGTCAATGTTAGCCGGCAATGGCAGACGAAACACTTGATCCTTTATGTACCCCCATAGAAAAAAATCGCACAGGTTACGATCCGCGCTTTTTGGGGGCCAGTGATGAAGAGCCTGGTCACCAGCTGCTCCTAGACTTATCCAGCGTTGCGGCAATGTCTCGTTCAGGTATCCGCGAACAACTGGTGCCAATGGGGTGCCACACAATCCTGCTAGAAAATGAAATCCCCCGCCGCCTCTTCTAACTGAGAAAACAACCACTCTGTAAGTATACCCAAATAATGGATTCCAGTGACAGGGGGCTCGTGAAAAAATAAAGGGCCAAAAACAGTTTCTTTGGATACAGCGCAAAACACGTTCACTTTGGAAGAAGCGCGCTCCTGTTCGGTGGTTTCATGTTGAAGCTCCTGACCACATATCCACACGTTGTGCCGGTTCACCTTACCATTTGTATGGAACGTCACTTCATCGTTAAAAACAAGCTTAGGCAAGAAAGAACGCGCAGAAATCACGTATCAGTTCTTTATCCCTTTCGGTAAGAGCCTGTACAAGCTGTAATCTGTATGGTTTGTACAACAATCGCTTTCGCAACCCTGTCCATGCCGTCCATCGAGGGATTAGCATTTCCCAGCTAGCTTGTCAAGTTGATTTTTCTCGGACTGCGAACGAATGCTTTTTGAATCCATTGCGTGTTCTCTTCAGACACACGTAGCCGCCCGGAACTTTTGCCTTGGCACAGGCACCCTGTGTCACGGAACTGACGAAACCAACATACGATACTCCACCTATCGGGAAGACGACGTCCGTATTTGCGATGGAATTCACGTTGAACAGTCGTAATTGATTCACATTTAGCAAACTGAATAACACAGAACGTCTTCTGTTGTTCCGTCGCCATCGTGATACGGACTAACACACAACACACGCTCATAGTGCGACGACAGACGCTTCCAGTGTCATCTCTCAGCAAATAAAGGAAACATCAGACTGTCCCTCTCACCACCTCAAACCGAGAGTTATGAACGCCATCCAAACCGTAACACCGGGCATGCTGACAAGAGCGTGGAACGAGTTTCATTATCGCGTAGATGTCGTTCGGGGAGCTCATGGTGGTCGCATTGAACATTTATGAATTTATGGTAAACAAACTTCGCAGTTCCACGGTTCATTTGATTGGTCAACCAAGGTTGTAGGTAGTTTGGTTTTGATATTATTGACCTTCAAATTTGGGGTATTATTTTATCCTCAGACTTTATAATTAAACAAACAATACTTTCTAAAATTGAAAAATTAAAATGTTTAATAAAAAAGATATATTTTATAAATTATGAAGGTAGTCAAATTCCTGCATTAAGCACGTAGGTGTATAATTAAATTAAGAAATATATTTTTTTGATAGGATTAAAAATTACAGATTTTCCCTATGTCTGTAAATGCGAGTGCCATCAGCTCAAATTGCGGCTGAATCGAAAAATTAATGCGGCCTTGGTGTTGAAAATAGAAACCGACATGGAGAGTGTAGACAGCACAACCTGTACTTTAAATACATAAATAAATATGTATGGCACTTGGTGGCTAAATCGACAACTCACATGTTGGAGATATAGATTATTAATACAATATCACCACCTAGGTGATGTAAAAGTAAACAAATGAAATCCAAATTGGCATCCTCCAGCATTGTATAAAGTAACGACAAACGAAAAAACCAAGACGGCTGCATACGATAGAATGAGTATAGATGAGGGGTGGTTGGGGCGGAGACCTTCCGACTACGCAGCTAATAGCAATTGTTGGTTTGGGCCGGGGGATGGGGGGATTAGTCGTCTGCTGGGCATGGGGCTGGAGAACCTATGGAATTGTAAGTTTTTTTAAATAAATTTTTTAAATATAATTTTTAATAACATAATTATTAGATTTTTAAATAATTTTTAAAAAAAATTAAAATAATTTTAAAATAATATTTTTATTAATTTTTTGGATTTTTTTTAGATTTGTGGTATTTTTTTGGGTTCCCAAGGTCATATGTTGCCAGGTCAGGGTCAAAGGTCGCCAGGTCAGGGACAATCATCAAGGTCAAATTTTAATGTCCAGGTCACTGATATTAAACATTGTGGACGATATGGCCACCGGGGTACCGTAATGACAGAATGAACATCTCCGACGCCCCATGTCAGACGCCGATGCGCCAAAGACCCCATAATGATTCTTCTCCGTGAATTCTCTTTCATTTAAAGACTTATTAAATAGGAATATTTCTTTCAAATCAAGTAGTTAAATTTATTAATGATTTAGGCACCCTCCTTAAGTATAAGTTAATGGTTAAAATGTTGTAGTCCTATAGGTTTAGTGACCTCTCTCATTTAAGTAAAGGAAAGAAATGTAAAGAAGAAATTATGTTTACCCCTACCAAGCGAGTAGACAGCTATGCCCCTGACAAATATATGTTGCGATGTAGGTTGCAGATATATTAAAGATTAAGGGGAAGCAGCTCGCATTAGTGACATAGGTAATTTGGTGTAGAGAGCCGTGTATCCGATCCTGTAGATCTACGAATGGTCTACACAAGAAATGTTTTCCTTAAATTGAATTAGTTAATTTTAAATTATGTTTATTTGTGTGCCTTGCTGAGATGGGAAATGGTTAGATGTGAGTTAAATGTGACCGTGTTTTGAAACAGGAATTTGTTGAAATGGAGCTCAGCTAATATGGGAAATTGTAGCATGTAATAAGAATGTGTTTATTTTTTAAGTGCTAACGGTGGACAGCGAATTTTATGTAGGGTAGAAGTGGCTCATGAAATTATGATTACATTATGTATTTAGTGTTAAGCTAGAAGTAAGGTATAATAAAGTGTTAGAAGGGCGATAACCATAGCTTTTAAGGGCCGAGTGAATTGCATGTTGAATAGCATTAACTTAATGTATGTGTTTGGAATAATTAGCCATTTAGAAATTGTACGAGTGTATGTGTTTTGTAAGAAGTGTGTAGATAGCTGTATGTCAGGAAAGTGCTGCGCTCTGGCGGTGGGAGAGGTGAGTTAGAGAAAGTGTCACAATAAAAACGCCAGAGCACGCAGGTTCGGAGATGGTGCAGTCTGGCGGGAATTTGTAGTACCACAAGTGTTTTATTTTCAGTGGCGCCACGA
Source organism: Clitarchus hookeri (assembly GCA_002778355.1). Classification (NCBI taxonomy): domain Eukaryota; kingdom Metazoa; phylum Arthropoda; class Insecta; order Phasmatodea; family Phasmatidae; genus Clitarchus; species Clitarchus hookeri. Next base: position 2,554,890 of record NQII01000013.1, read on the forward strand.
GTTGGCACACCAGGAGCCGTGACCCAGTAGCCGAGAAATTGGTTTGGCCACATGGCAGCCTAAGATTAATCCCGTTATGAGTCGGCACTTGAATTTAATAAATTTTTGTTTTATTATTTTTATGGGCTGGTTTAATGAATGTGTTATTTCTTTTTAGGTGCCTAGCTCCAGAGTTTATGTAATTATTTATTTGTTTCAATATATTATTGTGTGATACTTAGAGTGAGAAATAGAGAGATTTCGCTGACCATGGAGAAGTAAAACGAAAGGGAAAATAAATGAAATTGTTACAAATTGAAAAATGAATTTTAAAGGGTAAAATAATGCGTCTTATTGGATCTGAGGAAATCCATCCGGTAATTTTAATGAGGTAAAAAATGAAGTCTGCATACAGTGAGGAGTCTGGGGATTGGCTTGTATTCCAGGAAATGTATACAGGGGTACGTGGGTTCAACTCCCAAAGGGAAATTGGGAGTTGGAAATGTTTGTAGAGAGAGAAAGAGAGAGAGAGAGAGAGAGAGAGAGGACTGTAAATTTGAGGCATGAGCAATTGGCAAAGGAATGATGAACGAGAAATTGTTTTTGTAGAGAATGTTATTTGTTTTGAGTAAGCAGTGAAATTTATTTGTATTTCTGAGAATCATTCGGAGGCCAGTTTTTAAACGCGCGTTTGTTAGAGGACTGTTCTAGAAGGAGATTCCAAAAATACTTCGGCAAGAGAGGAAAATGTCAGGAGCCTGGATGAGGCTGTCGCCAGCATAGCGACGTAGCTATTTCCCTCCTAGTCAATCTCTATGAAATACTGTCGGCATACGGCATCGTCAGTTCGGGAGAACAGCTGTCAGTCAGGACCTGAAGTGCATCAAAAGTTAAGTGGGAATTTATCTTTATTGGAACTTTTGGTCTAATGTGAATTTGTAAAAAAGGTTTTGTTTTGTGTTCGTGCCCATAAACGTTTTTTAAGGTGTAGTGTTTTATTTAGGTTCGTGACGAAGAATGATGGAGATAGCTGACTGGAGCTGACCTGGCCCACCCAGAGAGATAGGTGGCCAGATGGTACGTTCGCATGTGTCTGTTTCTTTTTGTCGTGAGGTGAAAAAGGATAGGCATAGCTGCCATGGGAGCATGACAGCTGTGCAGTGGGATGCCTTCCCCCCTCCTCGGGATGGTGCTCTGTTTGCAGGGTGACAGACGGTATGCGATGACACTCTAGCATTGGTTCCAGGTAGACATAGGAGCGGAAGCTCGTTCAGCAGTGGGTTTAGATCGCTGATACTCGGGGTCCGCTCGTTGAACCGCCGGGAGCTCCAAAGCGAGAGACGACCTCAGATTACAGGACCTAGCTACTGTTGAGATGGTGACATGCTTTTTCCCCTCAGTATTTAGGTTAACTCAGAAATCGTCTAAGTGGCTGGTACTCGAGGTCCATTAGTAGAATCCCCATAAGTCCACAGAGCGAGGGACGACCTCAGACTACAGAAATTAGCAATACTGAGTATTAAATTTTTTCTCTTTCCGATGTGTGAAAATTGTTGATTTTTTATTGTTTGATTCTGTTTATTTTACTTGAGACAGGACTAGTGCCTTGGAAATGTGTGTATCTGCTTATAAGTGTTGCAGGGCTCTGGTGACTGAGATGACAACAGAGAGTAAGGGACAGAGTTGAAGTGCGGTCCATAATTGTTTTTCCTTTTGAGCTCTAAGTTTTAATCATAAATGTTCTGCTTGAGGAACTGAAAATAATTTCGTTATGTTAGGCAGTCTTGAATGGAGAAAGTTCTCTTGTTTTTTGTAAATGTTAAATTGTTTTTAAAGAGAACTGTAAAGGTGTAAATTGTTATATTTAAATAAAAGAAGAAAGTTTATCTATGGTTGAGGCAAAAAAAATAATTTAGCTGGCTCATTTGAAATGTAAGAAAATAATCTGATCTGGTTTTATTTGTTAATTTTTTGTGTTTATGCATGTATGAGTTTTTGTTAGACTAAGCAGCTGGCACTTGCCAAAGAACCACTGATTTGGATGGCCAAGTAAATTTTTATGAATGGTTAACAGAGTATAGGAAGAGTTTTTTTTCTGTGTAATATTTAATCAGTAATTAGAGATTTTTAACTTGCTGTTTTTGTCGCTGAGTGATTATGTTTGCTGCGGGAGGGTATTTTGTATCCCTCCTCCCCATCAAATATTGGTGTTCATTGTCGCACGGACTGGGAGAGTGCGCGAAGTTTTTTTAAGTATGCGGAATTGTGAACTTTTACTTGCTTGGGGACAATTTGGTTAGATGACGAGTGAACGTCTGCTGTCTTACAGACCCATTTTGAAAAGAAATCAGACTAAGTTATTTTGTGACTGTTTTTTTCTGGCAATTCGAACTGCTACCCCAGGGTCGTGAGAAGCCAGGGCTTGGAAATTTTTTTTGTGGTAGACTCTGGAAAGGGGAGTGTAACCAGTGAAGCCACTAGGAGTGGGTGGTAAGAAGAGACCCCAACACCTTTTTATTCCTGATCACGGCTGCGGAAGAAGAGGAGGCGTGACCTGAAGGAGGATATGTGTATGGGAGAGATGGAGTTCACTGCCCGTGGAACCCTCCTTCGCAGCGCGGAACAATGAAGATGAACTTGTCGGCTAGGCTGGAGCCTAGCGTACATCGCTTCGCAGAAGACGATATGTGGCTGTCTTGGTTGGACTACGGAAATGACCGAGGCAGGAGGAAGATATTGTTAGCACAAACTTCGTCGAATATTTTGAATTGAACCTCCCCCCACCCCTTTCCGCTCTCATCCTGCCAGCCTACTGGATTAGGTCCAATTATCCCCCACCTATTTGTCCTGTTTGTTGTGTAGGGGTGGTCATGTTTGAATGTTTATGTGTTTGAGTGATAATATTTATGAACGATTTTAAAGGAATTTAATGATTCAAGTTAGAGTCTCCTGTTTTATTTGTTGAGCTTTGAATTTTTTGTAAATTTCATCTAGGAGAGGTAAGTTTGTAGTGTTGCCAGGTGTGAAGATCATTTTGTTATTCCACTGTATAAGGGATTTAACGATTTGTTCCAGTGGAGTACTCATGGATGCTGTTGGTGGCTGTGCGTCTTCGGAAGGAGCATGCTTGGAGAGGGAGTCTGCCACCTTGGAGCCACGAGGAAAAATTACTGTAACCACGGGAGATGTGGAGAAACTGGTCGCATCTGCTACTGTTTTTGAGGCATCCCAGGGGTCCGAAGCCAAGTAGTAAGCCTTCCGAACAGGCGTATTACACTGTGAACTGTAATAAATAGATAAACGACTTGTTCTAGTAATTTTTGTTGAAGAGCCAGGGAAAATGTGAAAGAGCAAATACACAGCAATTAGCAAATAATTTGTGAATTTAACTGCGAAAGTTTTATTGTTTAAATTTTTAATAGGGTTGGAATATCGTAGCGCGCTGGGTCCATGTTGAGGTCGTCGTGTTGTCACTTTGGTAATTAAATGGGAGTGAAACTTCTGCCCCACAGGCATCCTGATGAAATTTTTTTCCTGTCGTTCAGTTTGTAACACTTTTTGACTGTAAATTCAAAAACACCAGTGCGGTCCAAGGTCGCTTGCGAGGGCACAAGCTCAGTTGGCCGGGTAATGTTGTCAGGCTGTAAATTTGGACATCCTGATTTGTCGCCTTTCTATTTTGAAGTGTGGGACCCGGAAATGTTACAGTAGGCAGGCGTTGGCATGTGGGTTGAGCTGAGGATTTGCGGAGGGCGTTTGCTGACCGGGAGTTCAATGTTTGACTTCCGCAAATCATGCAGTTTAGCTGTCGTGATGTGGGTTGTCTATTGCTTAATGCGTGTGCTAGAGCGGATAATGGCTAGGGTCTCTGGGTTCACAGATCAGGGTCTTGCAAGTGATCAGTTGTGGGTCGCGGGATGCGGAAACAGGCGTCGTTTTGCGTAGTGGGAATGTCGTTGACCAGCCTCGAAACTGTACGGACGATTAAGTGCTGCTCTGAGTCCGTGACACAGTTTAAGCCAAGGCTAGGCGATTGCCTAGCCTAGTGTGCGGTTGTGTTTTGTTATCAGTGAGTGCAATCACAGGAATACAAGGAAGTCGGTGTGAACCCGTGAGATGACATCACATTGTAGGTTTGAGTGCGATGTGTGGCCGGTCCAGCCCATGGAGATCCTCCCACCCCCACCCCCAAAATTGACGAGTGGAAGGGCATGTGAAGTCATCGAGGGAAGTATAAAACACTAACATGGAACCTGGTTAAGTTTTGATTAATATAAGACCCTTCTGTTAATTTAAGTTATGGTATTTACTTAAGTTCTTGTACAGGCTCTGTTTGGCAACGGCAATCAAACCTAGTGTTACACAGATAAATAATATTTTGGTATATAAGTACAGTTTAGCCAAGTGGTGTAAGAGTAATTGATGTTTGGATTGGAATTGCACATAATCAATTTATTGGTTTGATTTTCATCCAGAGGAAGATTTGTAATTCATTAATGCCGAGTGTTCTATTTCATTTAAATCCTTATTAAATGGGAATAAGTCATTTAAATTAAGTAGTTATCTTTATTTATTTTTTATTTAGACACGCCACATTTAAGTATAAGTAAATGGTTGAAAGGTCGTTGTCCTAAATCTTTAGTGACCTCTCGCATTTAAATGAAGGAATGAAATGTACTGAAGAAATAAAAAATTCCCCTGCCAAGTGAGTTGACAGCTATGTCCCAGACGAACATATGTTGCGATGTGGGCTGCAGATATGTTAAAGATTAGGGGGAAGTAGCCCGCATTCGTGACAATATTGACCTACGAGGAATACTCATTAACACGGTGAAATACTCATGTGTATGAAGATCAATGTAGAATTATCAAAGTTTTCTATGCAGGGAAACACCTTGGAATTTTCTTAACAAGATTTCACAGTAATAAATGTCAGTTATAGTATATATCTGTTAAAAATTTTCTATGGCCATTACAATGGACGAATTGAAATGAGGCATGGCATGGAAGATAAAATGTTCTCAATAGAGCATGCTAGTGGTATTGTGGGACACAGAAGTAAACAACGTGTTTTAGATGATGTTGGACTTATGCAGTGTTGAAAGTTCACGTGGGAACAAAACCAGATATATACAAAGTGTTTCTTTACAGGTAAAGTTAGCAAATAATAATTTTTTGCAAGAACGAAAACTTTGATGCTGTCATTGCTTTGTCATATTTAATCAAAAGATGCAATCATATCGCAAAAGAAATATGGTGATCTGCCCTTGTGAATTTGAGCAGAAGTGGAATTGCGTTCAAGGAGATGGAACAAAAAAACAAAAGTTAAAATACGATTTTGATTATTTAAAGGATGAACATAAATGTAGTGACTCTAATTAACAGGAAGGTTACACAGTCCCTTTCTCTGTTTAATTCATTCCTAGGACTTCTTGGGAATTTTTCTATGTTAAGCTACATTGATCGAAATGCAGAACAACGCAAAAGCGAAACTAAGCTGCAGTGAAGTAATTACATCTGCACTGGTGAAGCAGTGGGTATGTCAGAAAATTCAGGAGGAATCAATACATATTGAAATGAGTCACAAAAGAAAGGACGCTGAGCAATTGTTTTATAATATCATACACTTTATTCTCATGACATGCTTTCATGCTGTTAGTATTTTTCTAAGACACTGCCAAGACACCAGAAATGGAGAACACTTCATTCAACAGAGACACAGATTTGCTCTAATGAATATGACGATGACGACGTGAATTTGGCTGGAGATGGTAGTGTGAGTCTTAATGCTATGGACCTATCAAATCACGACAATGCTTCAGAGTCTAATGGTGATACATATTTTGCATTTGGAGAAGTCGCCCAAAAAAACCTCTCCCTTGGTCATTTTCGACCATTTCAACAGCGAGAATGGTGAAAATTTAACTACAAAGAGAGCAAACAAAGGAAGGTGACCTCTGAAACAATTTACTTTTGTGTTAAATCTTTTACATTAAACTTTATAAATTACAAATAACTGTATTTTTGTAGTTACATGGTTTGACTGTGTGCAATTTTTGGTTCAATTGAACCACTGCCATTTCTTCTTAATAAACTTACGTACCAGCATGTGGAATAGATTTGTATTGTTTATATACAACTAAACCAAATTGAGAAAAGCCACTTCATCCAACTATAAGCAAATGAGAAATATTTCCATCATAAGTTAACACTGAAATACAAAAAGTGTGCAAAAAATTTATGTGAGATGTCTATGAACAGCTACATGCCATACTTTTGGGTGAATTATTCATATTTGTTTTTTTTGCAATTCTGTAGCTGGCAACTATAATGTTGAAGTTATTAATTGTAGTTCTGCAGTTGGCGACCATAATATTGCAGTTGATAATGATAATATTGCAGTCACACAACTGTAGCTTTGTAGATGGTAGCCACAATGTTGCAGTTGCTCACTGCAAATTATGCAGTTTGTGACCATAATACTGCAGTCACCCAACTGCACCTTTATAAATGTTAACCACAATATTGCAGTCACACAACTGCAGATTTGTAGATGGCAGCCACAATGTTACAGATACTAACTGTAATTCTGTAGTTTGTAATATTAATATTGTAATCATTTGACTGCAACTTTGTAACATCAATATTGGAGTCACCCAACTACAATTTTGCATCTGGTAGCTACACTATTGCATCTGGCCAACTGCAGATTTGCTTGCTATTTTGCACCATTGACTGCAACGTACCTGCAACTGCATAACAACCATAAATGCAATATTGCAGTTATTTTTGAGCGATTAAATTCAACATTTCAGTCATAAAAAAATGTCAAGACATAGAACTACTGTATTATTCTCAATTTGCCACCAGCGTAACTGGGCGCTTGCATGCCATTGTAGCACATGTGCAGTCACACAGAGTAATTTAATTTCAAATGTTAATTTCAAAAGTGCTTACTTTAATCGGAACAGCTGATAAAGCAATAAAGAAGTGATAATGGAAATTTTCACATTCTAAGAGGATGTTTAATGTTAAAAGCGAAGCGAGTGAGTGAAGGAAGAAATTTGAACCGATTTTAAAATCGAGGTCTTAAGAGCCGATGAGGGTGAAACATGGTGAGTATGAAGCAGCGCCGGAATGGAAAAGTGGTGGAAACGGGAAATCACTGAGAAAATCCGCTGACTAGCAGCATCGTCCGGGAACGATTCCCACATGCAAAAATCCAGGGAGCGATCCTGCCAGAAATAGAACCCAGTTCGTCTAGGTAGGAGGCGAATATTCTAACCACTAAACCACCATGGCCCCTGTTAAAAGTGGAGAAACATTAACGTGCCTATCTGCCTAGTCCACACATCATGTTGCAGTGTATTTTTAAAACTAACTATGGCATGTCTTGACTTTTTTCCCTCCTCCTCACATTTAGACAACTTCCACATTAAACTAGGACAGAATATATCTCTCAACACATCACACTTGTTGCCAATATTATTTGAAGCTGCTCAACATGTACAAACGTGCATATACAAATATAGCTGAAAGATTTATAGGCAAATATTTTTGAAACTACAGTACTCTGCACTGGGCTTGGATTTTGCTATAACCTTTTCACCAAAAAAATTATCGTGGTACCAATTAAGGCTCGGCTCACTCACGATACTGTATTCTTTTACTTAGTGCTTATTTAGATGTTTAAGAAGGAAATTATTAAAACAATGTATTTCGACCTTAACTATTTACCTTACCCTAGAGTAGGGCAATAATATGTTAACCACTGAATGTAATTATTTTACCATTACGAGAAGTCGTTAATTTAATTTAACCTTAATTCTAATATGTGAGATGTTATTGGCCGTACTGTAGAGAACAATAAAATAAACTGACTAGAGAGACATAATGAAAATTTATTTTCTTTAAAATCTGAAAAACAATCTGATTTGTCAGGTCAACCCTTAAATTCCCACCGTAAATGCTATATGACTAAACTCCTACATGCGAGTTCACAGCATTGCATGAAGTGACGATGGGTCATATTGATATGTGCACCAGAACCACTCATACCATTCCCTTGATTCTGTGCCTCAAAAACGTTATATAGCTCCATGTAGGCAGGCACATGTAATAAAATTACAATTTATAGAAGGGGCCATAACATAATTTATACTTGCCCTTTTGGAATTTCATTTACCTCTTTCTTGTCTACAAAATAAGTTTTTCCAATTTACACAAAGGCAATATAACCACCTCATCAGAAACTGCAGTTTTTTTGTAACTTGAGCCTGGTCGAGGTGCTTCTTCACTGATGAATCTTGGACGAGGTTCTGCTGGTGGCTGCTGTATTGCTGGGTGCTCTTCAGTGTGGTCTCGCCAAGTTGCAATCAACTGAGAAACATTACAATTCTTGTAATTGCAAATAAAGAACAGATACTGTGGCAGACAATAACATTACATGAGCAATTTATGACACACATTAATGGTTTTCAGCCCAATTGGTTTCTGATACATTAAATTACACCCTAAGCAAATATTTCCACAAAATATTTTTTATGTGCCGGATAAAATATTGTCACATGAGTTTTGAAAAGCAACATCAATGTCATAATTTTTTTAAAAAATAGGAATAAATAGCAGTATGCCAGTCCCTTCAAACAGTATAATAATTTAACATTTTACCGCATTCTAAATAGGGTTGTCAAAATCGAGTTTCTATACCAATATTTCTTATAAATATGTACACCCAGAAGTAATAATTACATCATCACACAACAAAATGTAGAAATTTAGCTGACCTGAGAGTTTATTTGAAAAATGTCATACAAACATTAATTTTCTCAATGCAAAGATTATCCATATATGCTTACTGATTTGACTGTTTTCAGGGAAATGTGGACAAAAGAGAATTGATACATGATGTAGGCAATGTTAAAGCTGTGCTAATTATTGCACTGCATGCTGCATCATAATTCGAAATAAGTGTATATAACTGCTGTGCAGAAAATCATTGTTAATAATAAAATTATTAAAATGAATTAAGAATCGGTATTAGTGAAGTTTAAAAAAAATGTGATTCACATATTTGTCCAGACATTTTCACATGTAAAATCATAACTGCTGCAGAGGTGAATTATCACGTGCTATTTGAGTGAGACACAGGTTTAGATACAAACAACCTAAATAAAATGTATATATAACTATGTTTGTTATTTGGACTCCAAAAATAGAAACACGCTAGCTGCCGCCAATACTTTGTCAATCTCTAGAAGTTGCTAACTAGTTGCAGGAAAATTNCAGGTTTAGATACAAACAACCTAAATAAAATGTATATATAACTATGTTTGTTATTTGGACTCCAAAAATAGAAACATTTTACAGCTATCTGTGACTTCTGTTTTTCAAATATTGTTTAGCCAATACTATTCAGAAACCTAATACGAATTTCTGGAGTTACGCTAGCTGCCGCCAATACTTTGTCAATCTCTAGAAGTTGCTAAATAGTTGCAGGAAAAATNAAGTTGCTAACTAGTTGCAGGAAAAATTTTGTATCTTAACACTATGTTCAATACCAACAAATATGCTTTGTGAACAGAGTTTAGGTATGCTGCATTCATAACCTTGATGCAAATATGATGTGATTGCACGATATGATTTTAACCTTGTTCATTTGTAATTCTAGAGTGTAAGATATGTATTTATATAATCGCGTAAAGCGAATGTCAAGTTGTAACAACGTGGGAAAAATATTAAGGCCCACTGTAGGAAACAAATATTTAAACAAAAAAAACTTATAGGTAAGCATTATAAAATTCTACAGAAAACGGTGAAGCGAAAACTTTCATAACAACAGCATTTTTGTGACAATGAAAAAATTAGTTGGCTGGTAGGCAGAATTTTGCTGTCGGGTGATTTTGCTAACTTAGGCCTACCGGCATGATATTGCACTTCATTTTTTATGTAATAATGAACTGTCTTCTGAATCGTCACATACACAGATAAATTAATCACTTCCATAACTATAGGATTTGCTTATTATTATGATTCAGTCTAATTTGGTTTTCAATTAACCTCTTTAGAGAAATTGAATATAATTTATTGACTAAGCTCAATTTATATTAATCAAAGTTTTCTAGGTTACTGTATATAAGACACTACTGTTTCAAGAGTAAATTACACTGAAGAGCCAAAAAAACTGGTATAACTGCCTAATATCGTGTAGGGACCCCGTGAGCACGCAGAAGTGCCGCAAGACGNGAAGAGCCAAAAAAACTGGTATAACTGCCTAATATCGTGTAGGGACCCCGTGAGCACGCAGAAGTGCCGCAAGACAACGTGGCATGGACTCAACTAATGTCTGAAGGTATGCAGGAGGCAATTTACACCATGAATCCTGCAGGGCTGTCCACAAATCCACAGGAGTGCGAGGCGGTGGAGATCTCTTCTGAACAGCACGTTGCAAGGCATCCCAGATATGCTCAATAATGTTCATGTCTGGTGATTTAGGTGGACAATGGAAGTGTCTAAAGTCAGAAGAGTGTTCCTGGAGCCACTCGGTAGCAACTCTCGACGTGTGGGGTGTCTCATTGTCTTGCTGGAATTATCCACGTTNAAGAGTGTTCCTGGAGCCACTCGGTAGCAACTCTCGACGTGTGGGGTGTCGCATTGTCTTGCTGGAATTATCCACGTTTGTTGGAATGCACAATGGACATGAATGGGTGCAGGTGATCGGACAGGATGCTTACGTATCTGTCACCTGTCAGAGTCGTATCTAGACGTATCAGGGGTCCCATTTCATGCCAACTGCAAACGCCCCATACCATGGCCGAGCCTCCACTAGCTTGAACAGTCCCCTGTTGACATGTAGGGTCCATGAGTTCATGAGGATGTCTCCATACCCGTACACGTACATCCGCCCGATACAATTGGAAATGAGACTCGTCAGACCAGGCAACGTGTTTCCAGTCATCAACAGTCCAATGGCGGTGTTGGTGGGCCCAGGCGAGGCGTAAAGCTTTGTGTCGTGCAGTCAACAACGGTACACGAGTGGGTCTTTGGCTCCGAAAGCCCATATAAATGATGGTCCGTTGAATTGTTTGCACGCTGGCACTTGTTGATGCCCCAACATTGAAATCAGCGCCAATTTGAGAAAGGGTTGCACGTCTGTCATGTTTAATGGTTCTCGTCAGTCGTCGTTTGTCCCGTTCGTTCACGATATTTTTCCGGCCACAGCGATGTCGAAGATTTGATGTTTTACCGGATTCTCGATATTCACAGTACACTCGTGAAATGGTCGTACGCGAAAATCCAAATTTTATCGCTACCTCGGAGATGCTATGTCCCATCTCTCGTGCGCCGACTATAACCCCACATTCAAACTCACTTAAATCTTGATAACCTGTCATTGCAGCAGCAGTAACCGATCTAGCAACTTTGCCAGACGCTTGTTGTCTTATATAGGCGCTGTCAACCGCACCATGTTAATCTGATTGGTTCCACACCTCTGTTATTTGCATACGCATGCCTATACCAGTTTTTTGGCTCTCCAGTGTATATATACTGCTTTACCCATGTCATTCAAGAAGTCATTCTAGATAACCTGTATTACTAGAACAACATAACTTAAGTCAATCCTTCTGGATTATATTAGTAAAGCATAATCTACAATCAACAACTTGGCTGCACAACATACCAATTTAAATGCCTGCGAGTTTATTTTTCCTTCAGTTATAATGTATCCATTGCAAATATGTAATATTTGTTTCATAAAAGATTTATTTTCCACATACTCACGGATGTACGATATAGCAACCATGTTTCTGTTTCAAATTTGCTTTTATAGTTGTCAAAATATTACAAATTTGGAACACAAATAATCACTAGCCAGTATACATCCAACTAAACTGTTCACATTACATTAGTGAGAATTCCCAGCACATATGTTGTGTAAAGAAGAAACTTTGTAAATATAAATATGTTATGTGTCGCTCGTTTGCATTGACCTTGACCCATCACGTGCGAACGACTTGAAGAGGACAAAGTTGCTATATGATATCGGGCGGCAAGTCAATGGAATGTTATGAATGTCAGCCAAGCGATACACCAAGAAGCGTGTGTCTATTACAGAAAGAATACCGTCGCGCGATCCTGACCTAGGTTGTATTGAATTTCTGAGTTTATCTTAATAATACTTATGATTACTGACCTCATTTCTCTCAGTATGACTAGGGGTTTGTTGAACATTCCAAATAGCCAGGGTGATTGATATATAAAAGCGACGGGCCTCCGAGCCGGCGAGTTGTTGAGTGGATGAGTGGTTGGAGTTTCAACGATAGACGACGAGCGAAACGAGCGGCGAGAGAAGTGACCAGTGGGAGGAAAATCGGCGACTGCGATCATCGGTGCCGCGAAGAGTACGACTGGCAGGCTGGACTATTTTAATGGATGCGCGAGTGAAATGTATTAACTATGATGTCAAGAGATAGACTGAATGTGTGTTAATGATGAGTGTGAGTTAATTGACTGTAAATAAACACAGACATTAAGGATAAAATTTAGATTTTAAATATACATTAAAAATTGTGCTCACTGAGAAAGAAAAATAATAATATAGGCGATAGATAAATATAATAAATAAAATCTGTGTGAATAAATTAAAAATCTGATTTAGTTATTTTATTTTTATTAATACCTCCATCCCTCACGAACCTAGATACTCTGCTCAAGCATCTAGTAACAGACTTGTCAGAAATGGAATCGAGTCTGTTAACTGTAATTCTACATAAGCGACGGCTAGTAACTAGTGATTAAAACATTAATTACATATATTTTGTACAACCATCGCAGTGAATGTTAACTAGAAAAATATCTGCATAACTGGAAGCACTGCGAGATTAATTGACACGATAGGTAGCACATATAAGTAGTAGGAACGATAATGTAAATAGAGTAAATGAGAATGTAGACAGGAAAATATACACTGCAAATTAAAATGTAGAAAGTAAAATAAACTTTGTAAATTAAAATTTAGACAGGGTAGATAAGAAAATAGACACAATAAATTAAAATTTTAACAGGAAAATAGAAGGCATTTCTGAGGTAGTGAATGAAAGATGTGGCGACTATGTGGACAAGATTATTGACAGTGTAAATGAAAAGATGGACAGTGTCGAGATTTAAATTAAACAGATGATCAGTGCAGTAGAGAAGCAGATGGAGAAATACCTTCATCAACGGATTTCCTTTGTCATCACACTGGTAGCCGACAAAAGTGGCGAAGTAGTGTAAGCCTTGAGCAATGCAGCAACCTCAGATGATAGTCAGAAACTGTGCGGCATTAGTTTCGCGCAGCCAGAAGTAGATAATGGGGTCTGTATTAAGCCCGTCCCTTACGATAGCCAGACATATTGGTGGGAGTACCAACACCAATTTTAAATAGTTGCCATCCTGAATGGCTGGTCAGCCGAGCAGCTGCCTTACTACCTCACGGCTGTACTTAGAGGCCCCGCACTAAGCATACTACATACTCTCCCAGAGTGACATCGACTGGAGTACCCCACACTGGTGTCTGCCTTGGAGCTACGTTTTGGCGACAGGTACCTGGTGACATGCCCACCATACACAGCTGCGAAGCCGCACCCAGCGACCAGGGTGCAACTGAAGGAGCTATGGCAAGACATTGTTTAGCTCTCCTGCCCATCTCTGGAAGTGTGTTCCGAGGGGGCATGCGAGTTTATCGCAGTCTGCTTTTTATCGATGACATCAGCGACTCAGAGGTACGGCAAGCGGTATGTCTGGCTGCACTCCACAACATGCAGGACGCCCTAACCCGAGCACTGGAGGTAGAGTCAGCAAGACAGGAGCCCGCACCCCGATGTCCAGTACTCACAGTGATGGTGAACGAAGACAAATATAGAATAAGGAAGACACTGAAGGAGTTAGAGTTGGCTTTGAGGGACATCGCTTCCACGGTTTATGCTACATAGTTTCGCCCCCCCCCACCCCCCAACCGAAATGGAGGGAGTGTTGGTAATGTGGATGGCAGTGGCATTTGAGAGTCTATTACCCGTAGCAGCCGTGGTAAAAAAGCAGCGAGACGAACAAATTGCTTCGATGAGCGCATGCAAATGTTTGCGTGAAGGAATTTGTAAGCTCCGTGCATATGTCCAACAACTGAGACACCACATCGATGAGCTGATGTTGCAATCTTCACACCACGCAAAGCAGTTGGAAAATGTACATGATAACATCTGAATGCTTTCCAGATAACCTGCGCAAACTGTGCTACAAAGCAGTGAAAGGAGCCCATGACAATGTGCGAATGATGTGATGATCCCACTTAGTAGTGGCTCTGAGGATAGCAGTCCCATGAGGGAAGTGCCCCGAAGGGCAAAGAACCAGTTACACGAGGGCGATATTGGGAGTGAGGCAGTTGACAGGAGATATTAGCACTTAAGGGTACGACGGACGAGGATCTAGTCACAACCTTCGGCATCAACTACAAGTGCCAGAACTTTTCAGATTGGTAGACATGGTCTAAAGGAAGGTGCAAGGGGAAATCCTATAGTGGCTTCAACTTTGCAAACTGGCAATGGAGGAATTTGTCCTCCTGTAAGGCACAAACGACCATGTAGTGACAGGATGAAGACATGGCATAAGAGGAGAATGTCGGGTGAGGTATTTAAAGAAGGAAAACAGGTGTGGTTGTATAACCCACATAGGCGAAAAGGGTACTCGAATCTTTAGAAATGTTGGGAATGTGCCTACACTATTCTGAAGATCAATGACGTGGTCTTTCTGATTGGTCGTCAGGGCTCTCGGGTGGAGCCGAAGGTTGCCCACATCGACCGACTGGCACTGTAAGAAGGCCCTGAAGTTGCAGAGTCTGTTACATGTCACTGAGCTATGTTGACCTTGGCATATCCCATGTGGGCGAGCAGAAGAGAACAGAGTTGTTGTATATGAGACAGCAAGTGAATGTAATGTTTTGAATGGCAGGCGGGCAATAAACCAAGAAGCATATATCTGTTACACAAAGAATCCCGCAAGATTTCCTGACCTTGGTTGTATTGAGTTTCTGCGTTTATATGAAGAATTATCTGGATTACGGACCTTGTTTCTCTCATTGTGACTCGGGGTGCACTGAACCTTCCAGATTGTCACGGACACTGATATACTATAAGGGCGACGGGCCTCTGAGCCAGGGAGTTGTTAAGTGGATGAGTGGCTGGACTTTCAGCGATAGACGACGAGCGAAACGAGCGGCGAGAGAAGTGACCAGCGGGAGGAAAATCTGCGACTGCTAGCATCGGCGCAGCGAAGCGTACTAATGATATGCTGGTTTATTGGACTGGTTGCATGAGTGAAAGATATTACAAATGATGGCAACAGATAGACGGAATGTGTGGTAATGATGAGTATGAGTTAATTAACTATAACCAATCAGAGACATTAAGAAGGATGTTAATAAGATTTAAAATATACATTCAATATTGCTGTCACTGAGAAATAAATACAGTAATTGTGGAGATAGATAGATTAATGCTGTAAATAATAACTGTGGGAATAAAAAAAATAATATATTTTTTTATTAAGACTTCCATCTCTCACGAACTCAGATATGCCCATCAGGCATCTCGTGACAATAGTATAATAAATCCTTGGTTTAAGTGCAACATTTGATATTTATAAAAAATGTATTTAAATACTCCCTTCTTTGAGTAATTCCAGGTTTCCCATAAATATGTCATTTAAGATAACAATGTGACCTTACAAATTAACAAATGGCCACATCAGAAAGTATAAATACTAACATTTAATAAATACCAAACACACACATTTAGGTATCTAGGTTCCCCCATGATTTTCGGTTTTCCGACAGATTCCATTTCTACCACAACCTTAATTCGCTCAAGTTGATCATATGTTTCATTAGCAGACAAGACGAATGTTTGATTATTTTCTGTGGGGTCCGAGAAAAAAGCAGTGTTTGTAGCATTTACCACCGACTCGTGACCAGAAGTTCGAGATTAAGGAAAATCTCTTAATTGTTTTGTATTGTGTACACAATTGGAAAATATTTAAAATTATCATTGTTTGTGGCGTTTGCAGTAACAGTGTTGAACTCCAGGCAGGTTATTTACACGTTCCTGGACGAAAACAAGTTTGTGAACGAACATAGCATCGTGAAGCCGTCGATAAGGCTCGAATGCTATGGCGACGGCGATGCGAAACTCGTTGAAAACAGGGGCATAGTTTACTGGTGCCGAAGGCGTCTTGGCGATAAAACAAAATTAAATTTCAAAGTCTCGGCTATTCGGGGCAGTTTCATCGGCGATTCAAAAAGGTTTCACAGCAAAATAATCTAACTGTGTTTGTTCTGGTACCTCGTGAAATACCCGCGACATCAGGAGATGATCGACAAGCTGCAGTGCTCGGGGAGTACGGTCATCTCCTTGTCCAACTTTTGCTGTCAAGTGTGTGTAGATTGGACACCTCACATGCGGGAAACGCTGGGTAAGGTTGTCGAGATCGACGAGTTCAAGCTAGGCAAGCGGAAAAACATGAAGGGACACAAAGGGGGATCTCGGAACATCAGCCTCGCCCACCAGGTAGTGTTTCGAGCCATAAGATTTTCAAGTGCGAGTGTTAAATTTTTTTTTTAATTTTCTAGTGTGAATGTAATGTTTTGTTTGCATGTGTATGTGGTTGATGATTTCGTTTTCGTTTGCAAGTGTGTAATGTAATGTTTCATTTTCGTTTGTGAGTGCGAGTGGGATTGATGTTTCATTTTCGATTGTGTGTGGCGAGTCTTTTCGACAAACGTTGCACAAGCATATGCTGTGTGTATGGAGCTTGGATCTGTCTGTTTGAAAGGTTGAGGTAAAACAAATATCAATGATTTCTTTCGACGCAGTAGTTGACCTGAAGGTGTCCAGCGGATACGACGTTTGCAGGGACCACTGTTTTGATGCCCTTTTGTCTTACATTCATCCTGACCAAATCCAAAATCGCTTTATGAGATATAGCATATCAATTGCTATTTTGATGGTATTTCAAGGGAGTTCCATTCTGAAACTCCCATTACATACAAGGAGGTGCAATTTTTGGGACTTCCTTGACATACATTCGGCCTGACCAAATCCAAAATTGATTTATGTGGAATAGCATATCAGGTGTTATATGGATGGTATTACAAGGTAGTCCCATTCCGGATCCCCTTGACATACATTCGGCTTGACCAAATCAAAAATTGATTTATGCTGTATAGCATACGAATTGCTATTTGGATGTTATTTTAAGGGAGACCCGTTCAGGACCCCCTTTAACATACATTCGACTTGACCAAATCCAAAATGGTTTTATACAGTTTAGCGTACCAGTTGCTATTTGACTGTGAAAATTATTTTTTTTATATTTTGCACACAAATTATACTTTCTCCAAGACTTTTAGCGATGCAATGATATTGCGCACAAATGATACGACTTGCTCCGAGTCCATATTCTCGAAAATACGTAAGATATTATTGCTGGTCTTTCATGCAATACAGAACGTTTATGCCATTCGGAACGTAACTATTCCTGTACATTTCCTTGGATTTCGGATTTTTATTGTTGAGGCATTTCAGAGGTTTGGCGAGTGATATATGCTGGCATCGGGTGAAGACGATTTCTTGGATCACTTCATCCAGGACGTGCATGTAACAAACTATTGGATTTGGGTTTTGATGATCACATCATGGGCAATGTCGGTGATGTGATGCGAGAGTACCATGGCGTCTTGTCTTGCATTTTCAGCATCCTATCTGGATTTTTCAGAATCCTGTCTGGCAATAACCAATTCTTCATTAGTAGATATCAGTGCTCTGTTCGCACATATTGGTAGGTTTGTTTACATAAAGTAACCCAAAAGATAAATAATTTATTTTATCGTATTTTGCCGCCAAGTCGATTTTTAATTGAGTGTTTTTTTTTTCTCAATGATAGCATGACTTCTTCGTATATCCAATCGGTGAACCTTTCGCCATCGGGTAGTTTCAAGTGCGTTATTAGTACATAGAGGCCCAGTTTAGAGATGAAGATACTATGTGGTTGCCAGTTGGATGTCAAAGGGGGCTGAAAACGACGCCCCCTTTAAATATGACCAGGTTCTCTTCAATTTCGACTTAACGAAATTCCAAATCACTTTACGCGGTATAGCATACCCTATAAATGATGCGATATCTTTCCCTTTGAATCAAAAATGTTCGTTTCTGTTATAGTCAACCAGCACGAAAATCCAACAGTCTAAATTCTGGAAATTTGATAACTGGGAAGACGACTTGACCAACGACATTGCGGTTGTAATGGTTTTACGAAATGATGATATTTAGTTGCTTATATCAAAGTCTATTTCGTTCAATTATTTATTCCTCTGTTCTATCAATTGAACGATATTGTTTACAACATCATACACATTGAAATTTTCAGCATCCTGGTCGAATATAACGAATGTGGAATCTAGCTGTTCTTTAATGTACCTAATTCCTACAGTTTCGTATGCGACATTTCTGTATTTGTGTTTGCGTTCGTCACATTTAACTGCTATTTTGTAATCCAAAAAATACAAATATATTTCGAAATTATTAATGGTAAATTGTAACTTGAAATTCAGATGTTTGAAACAATTCACAATTAAACTGATGCAATCATGTTCCTTTGTTCTTGAAATGAGGTTCAGTTTCAATTTGAATTCCGTGATCAGTTTCTGTATCAAGTATTTCGAGATGGTTTTTCTCAAATTTTGTATCAATGACTTCACCCCCTTTTTATTGATGAACTTTGTATGTGGTTGCCAGTTGGATGATATGCCGACGAGGGTCTATTTTAGACTTCCCTTCTACAGTGGCCCTTATTCTGGCACAGTTTTTTATTTTAAATTTGTTACACAATTTTTTTTTGCTTTTAGGGAATTGGAGTAAATAAATTTGGAAGATTTGGTATTAAATTTAGTGAAAAACAGGGACTGGAACTGGGTAGAGACTGTCATCACCTAGACAGGCACTTATATGGTGTGACACTCAGGGACTTGCGGTAGTTGGCTTAGGATTATGCTGACCAGAGTAAAATACAAAATGATTTTCATGCTGTTACAAAAATGGCAGGTATGAACTGGGCATACAATTTCATGAAAAGACACAATCTCACACTTTGCACTCCTCAGAAAACAAGTTTGGCATGCATTACTGGGTTAAACAAAACACAGGTTAGGATTTTCTTTGATAATCTGTCAGCTCTAATAACGAAATACTATTTTCCCCTCACAGAATTTACAATATGGACGAGACAGGAATCACAAATATTGCAAATAAGGTTCCTAAAGTAGTCAGAAAGTGTGGTAAAAGGTCTGTAGGAAAGAAAAGATTGTCTCTGCAGAGAGAGAGAGAGAGAGTGTGGTCAANAGAGAGAGAGAGTTTTAACATTTATTTGCTGCATGTTTAATAGCGGAAATAATGTTTCTCCACTAATAATTTTTTTACCAAAAAAAGCTAAAAAACGAGATTCTCAATGGAGCACTGCCAGGAGCAGCAATGTTGTGTCCAGACACAGGTTATATTAATACAGATTTTTTCGTAGAATGATTACAGCATTTTCAAAAATATGTACAAGCATCCAAAGAAAATCCATCAATACTAGTTTTAGACAACCATTCTTCACACCTCAGCCTGAATTAAGTATTAGTAGGGAGCACAGTATCCATGTGCTTTCGATTCCTCCTCATAGTAGCCACAAAATCTAACCATTATATCGCTGTTGTTTCAAAGCTTTGAAGGACTTCTATTCGCAAGCATGCTACCAATTGCTGAACCCGGGGCTTGTCATTATACAGTTTCAAATAGCATAAATCTTTGGTATTGCGTACAATAGATGCGAAACAATGTACAAATAAATTAATGCATTTAAGTTATTTGGTATTTGCCCATTAGATCTAAACATTTTCACTGAGGACTTTTTACCATTATCTGTAACTGACCAATCTGATGGTCAAGATCACCCATCCACTTCTGGCATTAGGTTCAATAATATATCAGCTTCTACATCTGCTGTTGAGGGGAAGCAATCATCATCAAATTCTGATCCGAGTTCACAAGATCAGCTTTCATTTGACGTTCGATCGTCTTTTAAGGTGCGGTCATCTACTCGAAACTGTGGTAGTAGACCAGCAACGAATGTCTCACCGCAATATATTTTGCCACTGCCTAGAATCAGAACAGACGAAGAAATGAAAAAAAAAAAAAATGGAGACTGCATCTGGAACACCATATCAACAAGATCTGGAAGCAAAGAATGAAGGAAAAATGTCTGCTGGTGACAAAATGACAATAACGAAGCAAAATATTGATGCTACTCCCCATCTGTGGTGTACAGAATGGTTCGTAGGGTCTACAGTTAATGTTCAGTGGCAGAGACTATAGGGTGCCTTGTAGGTTGNTATTTTGCCACTGCCTAGAATCAGAACAGACAAAGAAATGAAAAAAAAAAAAAAATGGAGACTGCATCTGGAACACCATATCAACAAGATCTGGAAGCAAAGAATGAAGGAAAAATGTCTGCTGGTGACAAAATGACAATAACGAAGCAAAATATTGATGCTACTCCCCAGCTGTGGTGTACAGAATGGTTCGTAGGGTCTACAGTTAATGTTCAGTGGCAGAGACTATAGGGTGCCTTGTAGGTTGAGGGTATATAAAACAATACCTCGTCACGACTTCTTAGTTTTGAACAGGTTTATTTACCGGGAATTGACTTACACATTCCCGGCACTGTTGCTGGATTTTATGCATACTTTCCCGGCCCCTTGGACGAGCATTTATTCATACTTTAACGCCCTGCGAGTTCAAGGCCTGGAGGGCTGGTTACACTGTTCTGGCTACGTTTCCGACGTTGCAGGGGCATTAGGTGACAGGACAGGTCCCTGAGTGACGACGGGGTTACTTATCTGCACATGTTGCGTGGTAGTTGTACCGGCATTTGAGGTCTGGTGAGTTGGATGGCCCGGACACGTTCCAGCAGTCGATGAGATCTGGTGAGCTGGATGGCCCTGCTAAAGGCCCTCTGTGGTTGTCTTGTTACACACAGCTGACTTCATCTCGATGAGGCACCCCTCGGTGGAGCTCACCACTCGCTCCCATTCTCGGGATAGGGTAGTAACTGACTGCTTACTACCCTACCATGTCCCAGAGAGGGACCCCGTGTGGGCCCCCACCCGTCCTTCGCGGCTATGGGCTGCACTGGACAATCCCACTAGCTCGAGATGGCACTTCTCGGTGAAGTTCACCACTCGACTCTGCCTTCTCGGTGCATTATAACTGACTGACTGGTAACTGGTGACTGATAACTTACTGACTGACTGACTCGCATCCCGGCATGGTGATACTACTCGTCCGACGTGACTCTGGTAACTGTCNATAACTGACTGACTGGTAACTGGTGACTGATAACTTACTGACTGACTGACTCGCATCCCGGCATGGTGATACTACTCGTCCGACGTGACTCTGGTAACTGTCTTTGAATCCGCCCTGCGTTCCGTATCTCGCATCCCGATTTGACTGACCCCTTAATGTTGCGACTGAATACCTGCTCATCCCGGGGTGGCAGTACCGAACTCTGCGCCACCTGCTGCTTGTTACTTCGACTGTCTCTGCAAACTGATGTGGCCAGGTACCGATATCCCGGCCCTTACTCTCTCGGCGCAACTGACCTCTCTGTGCGGTACTGGCGAACTCTTCTCTCTCTGTGGTGATAATGACTGACTCCTCTGTCCAGTAATAATGAACTGATTCTCCACTGCTGTACTGTTCCCACCCTCCCTGCAAAGAGGCTTATATAATTTCTAGCCTCCCTCCCTAAGTTCCTACATGTGTGTCTGTTGGTGGTGGAGGGGGGTGGGAGGAAGCACAGTACAATGCACTTCTAACTCGTGCCATGGCTCATGATGGTTGGGGGGGGGGAAGATGGCCTGCGCCCTGAAACTTACTCTGTCAGCTTATTCTTCCGCGGTGTGTGTCCACATTGTCCCTAGGTTAGCTAAGGAGGGGGAGGGGGTGCTCGACACCACTTTCAGCTTGTCAGCTGTTTCTCGGTGCATGTTTTCTGACTTCAGGTGGAATCCGCCTGAATATCTTGTGATTTCTCTGCGTTTACAAATTTCATGGTGCTTGCTAGGGGGAGGTAGGAGAGGAGGGTGGGAGGCCTGCACTGCAGGAATGACCAGTGGAAGGGCCTGGCCACGTTACATCATCCTGGCTNGACAGCGCTGCTTCTAATTTCCGAATTACGTCACACGTCAATATAAAGAGGGAATTATTTGAAACTGCAGTTAAAGAAAGATATTCGAAGAAGAAATTAAAAACAATGTCAACCAAAGAGAGCCAGAGTAATGGTGTTTTCTGTCTAGGGTGCGAGGAACAATACAGTGAACCACCAGCAGAAGACTGGATTTAGTGTAGTGTGTGTATGGGATGGTGGCATAATTCATGTTCTAGTTAGTATGTGAATATTGGCAACTATGTTTGTGATTATTTTTAAAGTATATAAGGATTTAATTCAAGTATTTCAAATCATGCTAGGAATACACAATTTTACCTCATCTTTGGATAATTAGACCAGTTGTTTCCCTAATGAAAAATTTATTTTTGCTTTTGTGATAATATGGTGTAAGCCTAGTAATAATTTCCTGTCTTAAACAGTAATGTGAGAATAATTCCTATTGTACAAACATATGTACGAGAACACATTCACCTTTGTATTTTAATTTTGTATTGTGTTGTGTTATTGTAGTTAAGTGCGGACTTATGCCCCACTTAAATCGCACTCTTGCCCCACAGTAAGGGGTAAGAATGCATTTTTATATAACATTTTAAATTATAATTGTAATTGTATTAAACATTATTACAGACAGATATTGTTTCATTATTAGAAAAAAAACAATATGTTATACAGTATGTAAACAAGATATGTGGTGATTATTGAGGTTTAAGCATGCAAAAAATGTACCAGAAGCTAAGGTGCATCATCTTGTTCCACCTTACTCTTTATCTCTCTCTTTCTCTTTCTATTTTTTTTCTTTCCCTATTTCTCTTGCTCTTCTCTTTGAAGAGATGCTTGCTCTTGAAGTGCTCAGCTCCGACTTA
Organism: Clitarchus hookeri; assembly: GCA_002778355.1. Classification (NCBI taxonomy): domain Eukaryota; kingdom Metazoa; phylum Arthropoda; class Insecta; order Phasmatodea; family Phasmatidae; genus Clitarchus; species Clitarchus hookeri. The sequence continues at coordinate 2,578,031 of NQII01000013.1, forward strand.
CATCTCTTTCCAGATTTCGCACTTTTATAGGCAAGCCGATTCCAAGATCATTGTGATGATGCCATTGTCAATAGACAACTTTCAAATCCAAATTTATAGCAATTTAACCTCAGTATTACCAACTGGCAAATTTCGATAGTNTTGTCAATAGACAACTTTCAAATCCAAATTTATAGCAATTTAACCTCAGTATTACCAACTGGCAAATTTCGATAGCAGTAATCTTTATTCCATTACAAAGTGTCGTTTACCCTCACCAAAACATTTCGAGATCCATGTCGTCGCGACGGGAACAGAGTCCGCAATCGCAATCGTGAGGGGCGTATTTTCGTTCGATTACGACTGCCATCGCGGCAATCTTGGAAGCTATGTATGGGATGGANCGCAATCGTGAGGGGCGTATTTTCGTTCGATTACGACTGCCATCGCGGCAATCTTGGAAGCTATGTATGGGATGGACCTTTGGAAATTGGACACGAAAATGTCATTTTTGTTGTCGGCGACTTTTCGCTTTCGATCGCTATCCCAACTGCTCGTCAGGTAATCTTCAATCGCTTGTATGATCGACTCGGATATTTCTTTCGGCAATACGTCCTTTGGATATAGGTAATGATTATAACCACTTAACTCTAATTGTAAATAAAAGTTTTGCATTTTGGGGTTTTCGTCTTTCCACGGGCAAAACAAATAATGCAGTTCTAAATAGTTGATGAACATTGTTTTTTCATAAAACACAACTCATTTCTTGTTGTAGAGAACATCGAAACTTCTTACCAGCTTGTGATTGTGTGTTGTTTCAATCTGGAACAGGTTTAGTTTATTATTGCAATACCAGTAATTCAAAACGTGTTTTATACCCAAGATGTTTAAACAGTCATCGAAATTGTCCATTCATATGTAGTAACCAAGGTCCGAAACATACCACCAAATCGTGATATGTATCATACGAGTTTGACAGTGATGTAATTAAACAACAGTTCATCTACGTCCAACATATAACATTTTATCACTAGTGCATTCGCAAGAAATATGTTTTTCCTTTCAACAAACTCCTTATATAATCCACATACATGTTACATATTGCTGTTGGACACTGCACATTCCTTATAGATTACAGATTCACCGATCGGTGAAAATAAGATCATATGCTGCATACACACGAATTTATACATAAACAAAACGACGAAGACGAATGCATATTGTTGTTAGCCCATTTGCCGGAAACTGTGAAAAAAGAAATGCTTTATTTTTTCAGTGAAATTTCAATTTCCAAGCACATCGATACCCTTTCACTAAATACCATTTTCAACGATTATTCGGATGTGGTTTTTGTCAATTGCAAATTAGCCGCTGCCACCGTTTTCATCACTGGGGACCAGCCCAGCTGCAGATCTGCCCCCTCAGCACGGGGGTAACTTTTTAGTACCTCCCAAGCCCTACACACTCTATGGGATTCCAGGATGCCTTTCGTGCCTCCCTTTACTCCCTCTTGTCAGGTAGCGTTTCCGGTTGGGGAAATTGCAGTCGATTACTACTTGGCAAAGCCTTTCGTGTCTCAAACTTCCGACCCCCTCCCGGTCTGGTAATAGCATTTTTAAGGCGGCATTGCGCTGAGGTAAGCCCTAGCCTACGGCATACTCTGGAGCAGCATGCACGGCATCCTGCTCAAGCAAAGTCGCCATGAGACCCTGTGTTGGTGAGTACCTGTAGATCCCGCACGGGATTCGTGTTCGTCCAACACCTTCTAAGTTTTTACATCCTGGTGCCATTTGCACACACCCACATGCGGGATTGTCCAATTCACTCAAGCCTTTTTACTCGCACCTGCGTAGCATGCTGAAGCCCCCCGGGGTCAAGGCCACTTAGGAGGATGCTTGCGCATCCTTCTCCATCCTTTCGCTCCACCAGAGTTCTCAACGGCCGCAAGTGCTAGTTTAATTTTGCAGCTGATTTGTTATTTGGCCGAAATCCCATAATTTTCTCATTGAGTAGATGGCATTTTGGGGGTGGATTTATGACTGAAATTGTGTGGTCCTGGAAGATAAGCTGAAGGTGCATTGTGATTACGAAATGAGTATGAAGAGCATTATTNTGACTGAAATTGTGTGGTCCTGGAAGATAAGCTGAAGGTGCATTGTGATTACGAAATGAGTATGAAGAGCATTATTTTATATATATTTTTATTTTAAATTTTACTTACTTTGCATGTATTGTGGTGATGTATTGTGATTGGAATGTTAGTTAATCACAGCTCATTTATTTCGTATTTTTGTTATTATTTCTGACTTTTATAAAAGTTTTTGGTCATCTTGGGGGTGGATGGTGAAGCGAAATAGCGAGGTCCTGAAAGAACAGGTTGGTTAGTTTCTGTACGTGAGTGGCGACACAAAATGTGGTGGTGAGCAAACTTTGTTTTTTTTTTATTGGCATTGTTGTGGTGGTCTATCGTGATTAAAATTGTCGTAAATTGCTGCTCATTAGTTTGCTCTTTTATACATATTTTTTAATTTTTATTTTTATTTGTGGTATTAATAAAAATTTTAGTTATCTTTGGGGTGGGTGGTGATGCGAAATGGTGAGGTCCTGTAAAATATATTTTGGTTAGCTTCTAGGGGTGAGTGGTGACGAGAGGTGGTAGTGAGCAGATTTTGATTTTTTTATTTTTAGTTTTGGTTTTATAAAATTGTGCTGGTGAATATGAAGATTTTGTTATAAATGCTGCTCTTTTTTGTTATTATAACTTGTTGTCTATTGACTTCTTGATGGTGAATGGTGAAGCGAGATGGTGAGAACCTGGAAAAGAAGGTGGTGATGTTAGCAGGACTAAATGGTGATGTGTTGATGCCAAGCTGCTGTAATAATTAATTGTGGATATGTTTTTGATTTCTTTGTAAACTATAGTTTTACTGGGGTAGTTGTAATTTATATTTACAGTTTCTGTGCACATGAGTCCTTCTGACTTTGAACATATGCTGGCTGGTTGATTGTTTTGTGGTTGATGGATTCAAGATAATTTTTGGATTGTGATTGGCCTGGTCTTAGTTCCGTCTAGGTCTTTTGGCTCTTGGATTGGCGTCGATGTTGTAGTTGAATAGGTTCCTTATGACTTGGTTTGTGTGTTCACTGGTTAGTTAGTAGAAATTTGCATTCCTGTCCTTAATGATGTTTGTGATAGTCTCTGTCTTGGCTGGTGTGAGTCGTGTTGCTCCCATGGTGGAGCGTAGTATTTTATTTTTTGTAGTATCTATTTCTTGGATATGTGTGCGCACCACATGTCCGCAAACTTTGCATCCGTACAGGATGCCAGATCTGATTATGGTTTTGCATATGGTAACACAGACCAGCAAAATGGGGTAAGTAAGTTTGTATGTTGCATTTACTTTTTGTCTTCATTTGTTAATTTAGTATGACCCTTTGGTATGATTAGCTGCGGTAGAAATGTTTTGCGAAAATTTTTCTAAGATTTTGTGTGAAGAGGTTAGCATGAGACTCTTATTAGAGACTTTATACGAGATTGTCTATCATTCTTTGTATAGGTGTGTTGTATGGCAGGTTGGCCTTCTCAGTTTGTCTAGTCAGTTCTGCAGGAACTGGTCTCTTCAGGAGCTAATCTTGGCCTCAGTCAGTCTTCTTTCTTAAGATATTTTAGGTAATTTTGACGAATTTTTGGGTTCAAGGGCAAAGGCCACTGGGGTCAAGGGCAAATGTCAATGGCGCCAAGGTCAAAGGTCAAGGTTACCCGGATCAAATAAGGCAGTAGCAGTCAGTAATGTAATATGCCCACTGACCTTTATGAATTTATTCAAGGTTTACAATTTTTTTTAGAGTTTTGATTTCAAGCTCATCCAAGTTCACAGTGGCTGGTCGGTGCTAGTCCCTCGTCCCACTAAGCTCTAACAACAAAAATTTTAGTTTAATAATTTTTATTAATACATTTTATAATATTTTTATAAATATCTTTAGATATTTGGATTTTTTTTGTTGGGAATTTCTGGATTTAAGGTGGAAGGTCACCTGGGTCCAACATGGCAGTTGGGTGACATCATAACATGGTGGCTCGTCTGTTCCTGTCCCTCGTCCCCACTAAGCTCGAAAATTTAAAATTTCAATTTTATAATTTTTAAAAATACATTTTCAAATAATTGTTAATAAATATTTGGGGATTTTTGGAATTTTTTGGGAATTTTGAATATTTTTGGGTTCAAGGTCAAAGTTAATGGGGTCAAGGTCATAGTAACCTGGGTCCAATATGGTGGTAACTATGGCTGACATAACCAAAATGACTGATTCTTAGGTCTGATTCCGTGGACCCCTTTTATAGATTTGCCATACCCTATACCTATAAAACCAACATGGCTGCCACTGCTCTTCCCTCGGAAACGATACCCCAAAATCTGTCCGATGGATCGATAATGGCCTTTCGGGGGATCGTTTGTGCATGTGGGGGGATTGGGGGGGATAGGTGCTTTTTTTTTTTTAAGGAAAACCGGAATTTTTTAGGGAAAAAGGGAAATGTCGAGGAAAAACGGTAAATATTGATTGAAATAAGTAAATTTTGAGGGAAAAAATGGAAATTTGTGTGGATAAAAGGCATCCGGGGGACCGGAATGACCGAGCATGAACAGCTCCGATGCTTCGCCCCCCCCCCCCTTGGTCTAAAACAAACTATATTCCACTACTTATCTCGGGAACTATTCAACCTATTTAAACCAAATTTTGTACACTGATAGCGCAAGTTGTAAGTGTTGAATTCAGAGGTGAATATTGTTTGTTAGGTTGCCATTTTGGAATATAGCTTGACATTAAAAATTAAGCTTTTATGTTATATCTCGAAAACTACTTAAACAATTTTCACCTAATTTGGCATGTTATTGGTACTATGATAGCCAGGTAAATGTGTGTAATTAAACTTAATTAAGCACTTATTTTTTAAATGGAAGCCACACAAATATTTCAGGCTTATTTGGTAAAAATTCCATCCTATTTGACCAATTTCAACCAAATTTTGTACGCTGGTAGTATCTATTACAAGCATTATTTAAACCAAAAACAACCACTTTTGTCCATCATTTTGTAAAATAGTGCTACACGAGTTAATAAAATGTGTGTGTAATATATCGGGAAACAATGGACACATTGTTAACAAATTTGGCAAACAACTCGTAGTGCAGCAGTTGATATGTGCACATATGTTTCAAGTATTTCAAACACTTATTTTCAANCCACACAAATATTTCAGGCTTATTTGGTAAAAATTCCATCCTATTTGACCAATTTCAACCAAATTTTGTACGCTGATAGTATCTATTACAAGCATTATTTAAACCAAAAACAACCACTTTTGTCCATCATTTTGTAAAATAGTGCTACACGAGTTAATAAAATGTGTGTGTAATATATCGGGAAACAATGGACACATTGTTAACTAATTTGGCAAACAACTCGTAGTGCAGCAGTTGATATGTGCACATATGTTTCAAGTATTTCAAACACTTATTTTCAANAATTTGGCAAACAACTCGTAGTGCAGCAGTTGATATGTGCACATATGTTTCAAGTATTTCAAACACTTATTTTCAAAATCGCTGCCATCTAGTCATTTTTGCATACTATGTATATCTTCGGAACCATCTAATTAATTCCAACTTAACCTTGTATATTGGGAATATATGTAACCAATATCACTTATATCTAAACTGGGCCTCTGTTGTCCTCAATTTTGTAAGATATTGCCACACGAATAAATAAAGATAAAATGTAATATCTCGGGAGACAATTGACAGATTTCTACCAAATATGGCAAAGATGTAACACTGTGGTAGGTGATGTAAACAGATAAATTTTAGGTATGTCAAACACTTTTTAACATACTTTCCAAAGGAAATAAAGACTTATAATATCACTTACCTGTGTGTGTATGCGGGTCTGTGTGTCTGTGCATGTGTTCCCAATTCAATTTGTATACACATCAACCGAATTTGACTAAACTTGATGAACATAAAACTCTTAGTAAGTACGCCTGACTGTGATAGTTTTCGACCATGTTGGCCACTTACCTTTAATATGGTAGCCATTTTAAAATTTAGAATGATATGTTATATTTCGGGAACCATTCAACCAATTTAAAACAAATTTTGTATGCTGGCAGAGCATTAAGTAATCATTAAATTTTTTAATGGGCATAGTTGCTGGTCTGCCATTTTGGAAACTAGCACCAAAGTATAAATATATATTTTACATTACATCTCGAAAACTATTGAACCAATGCTCACCCATTTTGGCAGGTAAGTAAAACTATGATAGGCCAAGTAAGCATAAGTAATTGATCTTGATTAGATTCTTATATTCAAAATAGTGGCCACATACATTTTAAGTTTATTTTGTATATCTACCATATCATTTAACCAATTTCGATGAAAATTTGTATATTGAAAGAGAAGCATCATATGTAAAAAGCATAACCTTTTGTCGGCCATTATGGGAGATAGTGCAATATGAATAAAGTTATTATGTCATATATAGGTAAAAATTTACTGATTCCTACCAAATTTTTGCAATCAAGTAGTACTGAAGCAGATGATGTTAAGTGATATGTTTTAAGTACGTAAGACACCTATTTTCAAAATGATGCCCATAGTCGTTTTTAGTTCATGAATGATATATCGCAGAAACCAAGACATCAATTTCATCTTAACTTTGTATGCTGGCAGTATATATTACAACTATCAAATTTATCTACATGGAGAATATTTTGTCCGCCATTTTGTAAGATAGTACCATGCGAATAAATAAAGTTTTTATGTCAAATGTCGGGAAACAATTTACCAATTCATGTCAAAATTGGAAAACAAGTAGTACTGCAGTAAATTATGTAAAATTGCATGTTTTAGATAAATTAGATACTTATTTTCAAAATGGTGGACATTTAGCTATTTTAGCCATAAATCTATATCGTCGAAACCACACTATCATTTACAACTTCTATTTATATGCTGGCAGTAGATATTATAACGTTTGACTGTATCTACACAGAGCATCTTTTGTCGGTCGTTTTGCAAGATAGTATCATGCGATTAAATATTTATCCGATTCCTATCAAATTTGACAAACAAGTAAGACTGAGGCAGATTATGTTATNAGTATCATGCGATTAAATATTTATCCGATTCCTATCAAATTTGACAAACAAGTAAGACTGAGGCAGATTATGTTAAGTAGTATATTAAGTGGTGTGTAAGTGGTAAGTGTATGTCAGAAACGTATTTTCAAAATGGTGGCTATATAACAATTTGAAACTTATAATGCTATATCGTTTAAACCTTGTAATAAATTCCAATTTTTCGTGCTGACAATAGATCTTACAACAGTCAACTGTATCTAGACGGATCATCTTCGTCCTTCATTTTTTACGACAGCTCTATGCAAATAAATAAAGTTATTATGTCAAATCTCGGGAAATAATTGACAGATGCCTATCAAATTTGTCAAACAAATAGTACTGCAGCAGGTGGTGTAAACTGGTATGTTTTAAGTAGATCAGGCACTTATTTTCAAAATAGTAGCTTTATAAATATTTTAGCTCATTATATTTTATTAGCGAAATAAATTCGAACTCAACTTTGTATACTGGCAGTACATATTTAAACCATCAATTTTGCCTATAGAGAGCCTCATTTTACTGCAATTTTGTAAGATACCCAAAGCAATTAAAATCAAGTTTTTATCTGACATCTAAGGAAACAATCATCCCATTCTTACAAAATTAAGAAAAGATTATGCACTGTGGTAGGTCATATTTATATATGAATTTTTTGTGTTTGACATACTAATTTTCAGAATGGCGGCTAAAAATAATTTGGTTTTGTGTGCTATATCTACGGAACTGGGAAATCTATTTAATCTTATCTTTGTATATTAACATTATACAATCATATAATCAGTTACTACATTCCTTTTTGTCCTCTATTTATGAAGATCGCCACAATAATATTATGGAGATTTTATGTCATATCTCGAGGACCATTTAACCAATTCCCACCAAACTTTACACAGGAAAATTTCAAATAATTTGTACCAAACTGTGCACACCATAAATGCTACAGGCGTCCATGTAAACTTTAATGATTTAAATTGAACATACAACAATGTTCAAAATGGTGGCTTCATATACTAAATTGGCCACATAAACTAAACAATTTAACCAAATTCAAAAAATATTTGTATGTAGGCAGTATACATTAGAAGTATCTATATATATCCTCTTTTTTGGCAATTTTGTAAGACAGCTTCAATTAAGAAAATGAAGTTTCTTATGCTATATCGCAGGTACCACACAACCGATTTCCACCAAATTCTTCACAAAAGTGGCACTGTGGTAGGCCATGTAAGCTTACATGTTTAAGTGGATCGGCCACTTATTTTAAAAGTGATAGGCCTGTAAATATTTTAGGTTAGTAAACCCTATAATTCGAAACATTAGACTGACTAAATCCGAAGTTGATGCTTCGAATTTGAACTCCATAATACGGTGGACTGCACTCTAGCTTACAGTAAGAGATTTTGTGAGTTTTATTCCTGGCAGGGTACATTTGTATTTTTAATTGTCTCACTACTGTTTATTATGTTTCTGGTTTAATTTCTAACGTTATTACTTTCAAACAGAAGTTAAGTCCTACCTTACAACTCAGCTTTTAAGAACTTATTAAAAAATTAATTGCACCCATGTTGAGGAAAGTAGGCTTGTTAATTATATCAGTAACTTCTTATTATAAACTTGGCAGGTCACATGATAATTTTCTTAAAATACACTCATCACACTACATATTTTTTTTTAACACACTCGGCAAATTTCGTGGCAGTATTTTTCCCCCTCCCCCTACACAAAATCAGTCGTCACCACATTTCACCTCCCATTTTTATAGTAAGAGCACAGTCAGACACTATCACGATCAGTGTTGTTTGCATGCACTACAAGTATAATTAAGATTCGTGAAATGCGCTTAATTTTCTAAGAGACAGACACTCGTACTCAGTTTTGCAAATCGCATATTATTGCGTTTTCATTACAATAAATTCCCAAACACAGTTTTTGTTATGTTCCTGCAACAACCACACAACCATCCGTTTCGACACTTAGCCATTCGGTGAGTACCTCGTTTAATTTTTTGTACTTTACATAGACGTCTTGCCGTGCCAGGCCATGATAGTGTTTTGTAACCATATTCTGGTGATTTTACTTTTTTTGTCAAACAAATGCCATCGAAAAGGAGGGAAATAATTTGTATGATCTTGTGCTGCCATCGCTGTGATTTTTTTCTTATTTCTTTAACTATAAATCCTATTCGGGAGTGGAATTCTTGAACGTTGACGAACACGACGACATTCAGACAATAACAGAGCATATGTCATACTCATGTTAAGATTTTAACAACCCTATATCGCACTTTGTAGGTAGGAGGCCAGTCGTGGATTATGAGAGCATATGCCTGGGTATAAGCTGAAAAATTTTCGTCCACAGTTTTTTCTATGCGACAATCTATTACCCTGCTGTTAATTTTGTCATCCTTCCCGCTCACATTAAAAATTCGTAGAGGTGCAGTGCTCACAAAATCACTCGGTTCTAAAGTCGGGGATGATAGTTGTCTATAGAATGATTTTGAAACCCATGCATATATCTGGGTATGGTAACACGTGCATTCCATTCGATAAATGTAAGTTTAAATCTCNGGTATAAGCTGAAAAATTTTCGTCCACAGTTTTTTATATGCGACAATCTATTACCCTGCTGTTAATTTTGTCATCCTTCCCGCTCACATCAAAAATTCGTAGAGGTGCAGTGCTCACAAAATCACTCGGTTCTAAAGTCGGGGATGATAGTTGTCTATAGGATGATTTTGAAACCCATGCATATATCTGGGTATGGTAACACGTGCATTCCATTCGATAAATGTAAGTTTAAATCTCAGAAGAGGAAACTTTCACAATTGAAGAACATTTTAAAATTTATATTTGTACATGATCGAACATGGAACCGTCTGCTTTAAGACTTTTGTTTTCTCGTCTGAAATGCTTGAATAATGTATAAAGGTTTCTCAAGCGCAAAACTTGACTTTAAATTGCAGTATATGTTGAAAATATGGTATTATATTTGGTATGTTTCCAAACTCCACATGCTGAAAGCAATATCTACGTCTCGTCCTTTCTCCAGATATATTTTTACAGTGTTATGTTTTCGGGAGTCTCAGTAATGCTCCGTACAACATTCATATGCATGTTTACTAAAAGTATGACCAACTCTTGCTTTGAATTAATTATAACATGTTTGTAATTTTCTGCGAAACCGAGCAACATCGATAGCGGAACACAAATTTCAAATTTTTCCCCTCCGTAAACAGATACTTCATAATCGGCTTCACTCCCCGAACCTGCCTTTTTGCAGCAGGCAGTTGATTGCACATTACAGGTAATTAGTTACTTACAGAACAAGTTATGACTACATCTCTGCAGTTATCCACTTCGCATTCAGTCAGCTCATACCAAATTCTATTTATCATATGAAGTATAAAATTTGTCAATATTTTGGGTTTTTGTAGCTTTTGTGTTGAAAGCCCGGAACCGTAAATACGAGTTACGTGGTACCGTTTAAATGACTTGATTTTACACTGGTATGCGAATCTAAGACGATAATCTTATATGAATTTGGGATATAGAGAACATAGGTATGGAATTTTATCTTTGTGAAGCTATCTTCATGACTTACATACTCCTTTACATTAAGTGTATTTCTGCATCCATTTTTCTTGTAGACTTTGAACCCTAGGTCTTTAAGGAAATGTATGTTTTCACATGTTAACACCCTTGCTGTATGGCACTTAATGAGCTTGCATTTACTGCAGGAGGTTTTTTTACACTTTTTTTTAATTCACCCCAATCTTTCTTCAAATATAAGCATAATGTAATTTCTTCACCTGAGAAATTAATTAAGTTATTATCTTGATGTACGATTCTAACGATCACTTTTTGTATGCTGTTAATTACAACTGGTGCGTAAATGTGCATTTTAGGAACCTCGACGAGCTAAAAACCAGGCAGAACCAAAGCAGAGAACTCGTGAAGTGTCTGACTGTTTGCCATTAAGTTAAAAGTCACCAATTAGGTGGCACGTTTATTACATTTACGGACAAGATGTTTACGAGGATTATAGGCTCGTGCAATTTATTCGCTTCGTAAAATTTAGTTTCAAATCCAAGCATATGGGCCATGGCATCGTTTTCCGTAAAATAAATATTTGCAGAACAGAATATTTCGCTCTGCAGAGTATTAGAGTCCCACGAAGCAGAAAAGCAATTAGGTCTGACTGCAAAGCATTCCTCAGATAGCTTGAAATATCGTCCAGTTCGTAGCTACCTGTAAGTAAACATATTTAATCAGTTGTGCTATCGGCGTTTGCATTCCTAAAAATACCATTGGTAAGATATATTTTGGGAACGGAAAAATACGTCTGGAAGACTGCCAGGGCGAGAGACCAGGCACCGTATAGCTTAAGGGATGGAAAATGGACGGAACAAAGTTCCTAATTTCTACCCATCAGAGTCAGAATTACAGATATGACTGATGTACTGTAACTAATTGCAATAACTTTTATTTAAAAACAATCACTGCGAAAGGCACTGTAGACAAAAGTTACCACAATTCGACTGACATCGAAGTTGCTCAATTTAGTAGTTATAACTCATTTTCATGCCACCCAAATACTTCCTCAATTTTGGAGGCACCCGCAGTTTGCCAAAGCTGTCAAAATACTCCACAGTTTTTCTATGCTTTTTGAAAGAAGTCCAATGAGTTACCGGACCTTTACTAGTATCCAGATTCACAACAGTACACTCTGATCACTTAGGACTATGCGTTAATCTATAGAGCATGAATAATCTGTGCGGAATATGGTATTTTTAATTTACGTGCAAACTTCTTAATGTGTACATGAAAGGATATTTAAGCAAATGTTATAAGATCTCCTCTTCTTTCCCCCTGGACTATTATTTTTCTTCCTTCTGCCATCACCTACATAATATGGTCTTAAATATAGTCCTCGATCTTTTTTTACAGCTTGCAAATTGTTCTATGTCTCGTTGTGCCTAGTTGCCTCTGCTAATTGCTTGTGCTGGTTTTTCGATGTGTTGTATGCTTGTGCAATACTGCTAACCCCCTATCAATCCGCCTAAATCATCCAATGCAGGTATATGAAAGGAACTAAGTCGTTCATCACTTTCAGTACCTTTCTCCATGTCTGCCTATTTTTTCTTTCAGCCAAACTGTATGCCCATTCCTAATTCTTATTTTAAATTTTATGATTTTTGAAATGCCCAAAGCAGCTTACCATTCGCCGAACTTTGATCGTCTCGATTTTGCAATATTCTTGGCTTTATCCGCAAGAATTGCATCTGCAGTGTCCCTGTCTTCCAATTTATCACTGGATGTGTATACTATATCATGATCTCTACAAGCTGAATATAATTTATTTAATGCCCTGTCGTTACATCCTAAGCATTTAGCTAACATTGTGCCGGGGTCACAGAAATTAGAACCAGGCAGATGCACTTTGAAAGGAAGCTCTTATTTATGGTAGTGTTTACCATTCCGCAACCCCTCTTGATGTTACCTTTACAAGGTATTACACCATACTAATGCCAATTAGTTCCACGCCGCTACTTTATATGTAAGTCACAATATATCCTCCACAATTTAAACAAGCTTACACTTTGCTACTTTTGTTATTTTTTTTGCATAAATCAACATTGCAGCATTTNACCATTCGCCGAACTTTGATCGTCTCGATTTTGCAATATTCTTGGCTTTATCCGCAAGAATTGCATCTGCAGTGTGCCTGTCTTCCAATTTATCACTGGATGTGTATACTATATCATGATCTCTACAAGCTGAATATAATTTATTTAATGCCCTGTCGTTACATCCTAAGCATTTAGCTAACATTGTGCCGGGGTCACAGAAATTATAACCAGGCAGATGCACTTTGAAAGGAAGCTTATTTATGGTAGTGTTTACCATTCCGCAACCCCTCTTGATGTTACCTTTACAAGGTATTACACCATACTAATGCCAATTAGTTCCACGCCGCTACTTTATATGTAAGTCACAATAGATCCTCCACAATTTAAACAAGCTTACACTTTGCTACTTTTGTTATTTTTTTTGCATAAATCAACATTGCAGCATTTNATCCTCCACAATTTAAACAAGCTTACACTTTGCTACTTTTGTTATTTTTTTTGCATAAATCAACATTGCAGCATTTTACCGAAAAAAAAACACTACTCTAAAATTCTTTGTATCAGTCAAATGGAGATCGTCAAGCAAGACGTTAGTCTCCCTATCAGAATTACTCCAGAGGACGAGGCTGTAACTCGTGAATCTTGCCATGGTGTCCTGTTGCCAAATACTGTGAAAGGTTTGATTTGCAGCCCATCCGGATATGGCAAAACATGTGTATTGCTGAGTTTGCTGGAAGAAACTAATGGTCTTAGGTATGATAATATATATCTACATTCCATATCATTGCAGCAACCCAAGAACTAGCACCTGCACACATTTTACGTGGTGTGGGTGGTTTTAATTATTGTGCTTGCAGCGATAATGAAGACGTGCCGCCTGATCAGGCTAATCACAACTCTGTTTATAATTTCGATGATGTGGCTTGCGAGAAGCATTAGTGCATGCAGCAGTATTTTTGCAAGTGTAAGTATTCAGCGGGTGATTAGCTTTACATTTGTCAAATGTATTCATGCATACCAAAGTCATGTTTCGAAGATGATCCAACTTTTTCAGTTACATCAATATTCTTACTCATGTTTGTAGGCCGCCCTCTCTTTTGTTTTGGCATTTATTTTCTGTTTTGACTTTTCTCTTCCCACACTCTGTTCCTTCGATTTTGCTTTTCTTGTTGGTCTGTTTTTTCTACAATTTTTCCATTTCAAGCCTCTTCCATGTTTTGCTCTTCGAAACAAGTGATTGACANTGTTGGTCTGTTTTTTCTACAATTTTTCCATTTCAAGCCTCTTCCATGTTTTGCTCTTCGAAACAAGTGATTGACCTTCTATTTGCCATTTTCCTTTCCTTTTGGAGAATTCAGGTTAAACTACAATGCCAGACAATTTGGGATTCATGTGTAACTTTTTATTTCCTTGTGATATTTTCATTTGATTTTGTGATTCTTTATTGAGAGATCCTGAAAACAATGCCTGTCTAACATATACATCTAATTATCTTTTCTATTCTNTGTTGGTCTGTTTTTTCTACAATTTTTCCATTTCAAGCCTCTTCCATGTTTTGCTCTTCGAAACAAGTGATTGACATTCTATTTGCCATTTTCCTTTCCTTTTGGAGAATTCAGGTTAAACTACAATGCCAGACAATTTGGGATTCATGTGTAACTTTTTATTTCCTTGTGATATTTTCATTTCATTTTGTGATTCTTTATTGAGAGATCCTGAAAACAATGCCTGTCTAACATATACATCTAATTATCTTTTCTATTCTNATTTTGTGATTCTTTATTGAGAGATCCTGAAAACAATGCCTGTCTAACATATACATCTAATTATCTTTTCTATTCTGTTCCTAGAGTTAGTGTATTTTCGCAGTTTGATGTTGAAATCATCTCTGAGTATTCTGAAAAACTTAATCTTCCTTGAGACCACTGATTTGCATTTGTAGGAGCCAGTTGTTCTTGGACTTTAAGATGAGACACTTGCTCTTCTTCGTCTTTAGGTGGAGCCTCTTGTTCTTCATGGCCTTTAGGAGTAGACACTTGTTCTTCTTGGTCTCTAGGAGGAACCACTTGTTCTTCTTTGTCTCTAGGAGACATTTGTTCTTCTTGGTCTTTAAAAGGAATGTCCTCTTCTTCCTGAAGTGTATTTTCATGTGTTTGTTCCATTTCAGAGCTCTCTCAGATTTACGAGTCTACGTTATTTTGTTCAGCTGTATAATCAACACACACTCTTTTCTTTTCGTTATTTATTATTGGAACACCCTTATGAAATACTTCACTCTACATACTGAACAAAATGTAAAATTAATTGCTATGATCCTTTTCTCACTCAGATCCAGTGTTGTTGAAGTGTTCAATAAATTCTTCACCTACAAGTGTTTTTAAAGATTTGTAGTCCAATTTTGGCGACAGTTCATTATGTAGTAGAAATGAATCTTCATTTTTTGTTTGTGCTGCGAAGACATTTTGCTGTATACAAACGAATTTGGGTGGTTATTTAATGTAAGGAATTCTTTCACAATGTTCATAATATTTGCTTTACTCTTAGGGAATCCTTTATTACCGCAATAAATGATCAATTTTTAAGGGTATTTGCCTCTTCTTCTGTGAAAAAGTTGAGGGCCAGGGTGCTACTTTACAAAATCTTGCTTCATGTGGAACTGAATTCTTGCACAAGTGATATTATTTCTTTGCTGCTGCATTCTTCGATAACATTTAACAACATCGATTGGAGATTCTTTATCTTTAGAAATGTATCATTCCTCTTTAAATGACATTTCTTGTTTCCTGCAAGGTAAAGTAATGTTGTATATAATCCTACAATACTGCCAAGAACTGGCACACTAGTTCATTAAAGTTACAGTTTATTGGCACCCCTTACAAGATCTGTAACTAAGGGTCAGAAATAGCAGTGAAAGGTATGTAACTGAAATACATGATACTGTGGTTCAGATGTAGTATTTAAACAACTGAAATGCAATGTTTCATATCTTGGCATGTGATGCAAATAAATAAAATGTGCCCGTAACACAAAACCTGTTGCAGACGTTGGCAACCCAAATGTATTCCATAAAATTAGGCTATGTGCTTCATTTCAATAAATATTAGCAGCTGCGACTACATATCATATACAACTAAATATAAAACACTTTACACTACATAGGCATGTACGTATAGATTATGCCACAGGCAAGTCCTTACTTTTTCTTTAGAAATCAGACAGAATTGCAATATTGCATCCATTCACAGACAAACACTCTAACATAAGTTGAGTAAAATCTTCAACAAAGTAATTTAGCCAACAATATAAGCTACAATTTCCCCATATAACATTAGCCCAAACAAGAAATTTACCCTGGTTATTTATTAATATGTTCACGAACAGCCAATAATTATTGCACTGCCAATTATTGTACTGTGTACCCGACGAACTGAGGTAGCAGCTAGTGGTATGTTGCGAGCCTGAAAGAAATTGAGCTGGCTGACATGAGACTGACAAAAGTTATTTCTGCCAGAAACGAATATGTGTAATTTTTTCGGCAAGCAATNTTGAGCTGGCTGACATGAGACTGACAAAAGTTATTTCTGCCAGAAACGAATATGTGTAATTTTTTCGGCAAGCAATCATGCACGCTATCATAATGGACTTTAGGGGAACTGTCTTAGCTCGCTTTGGTGTTTTGTGGCAACATATTCGGGAGGTGACCCTTCGTAATGTGCCAGAGTAATATAGTATGACTACAAGCCACTTCGTATTATAATTTAATTTTTTCTGTCGATGTACATGGGGAATGTGGCTGGCAATATCAAATACTGTACTTCACATGCATGTGTGCATGTTCTGTTTACCTGAAGCAGTGTAGGCGCAGACCTGTGAAAATGGCATGGTAGCACATACACATACATGTATGCAAAGTCTGGCAATCTGATACTGCACAGGTGCAGACCTGTAAGGTAGCATTTGACAGGAATGCTTTCGGACCTGAGCTTTTTTTATTTTCACAATTGTCGTCCCTTGCATGCATATTAAAAAAAGCACATAGTTATTTTGTTATGTGGGATTAAATAAATTATTTTATAAAAATGTTAGTTTTTTTCCATGGCTACTTATTTAGAGCAACATTTTTACATACGTGTGTGTATCTCTTAATTATGAACACATTATTTCCATAAACAATTCAAGGTAACTGAAAATAAATATAATTTTTGACCACTTTATGTTTTTTATTATTTTTCTGAAGTTTCCCTATTGCCTTTGTTCCAACACACATATATGATCGTGTCTGTGGACAATTTGTGCTGCCTACATGCTTGTACTTTTCACAAACCTAAATATTTTTTTGGCCTTAACACTAGTATGAACTTCATTTTCAGTGTATTTTTTTCACAACCATGGTCCTTCCACATCTTTGTCTGGTGGGCTGGTCTTCAACTCGTAGGATGTACTGCGACATGTCATATTATACTTGACGAACGAAACAACGCTGGCTTCTTCGTACAGTAGCAGTCTGTGAGTCATGCCATCGCATTCTTCGTTGATGCGAAGCACTGTTTCCTGGCCCCCTCGTCGTATTCCATAGTTTCTATGTTAAGGCCTTCTTTAATGGTTTCGCTCTCGTTCAGCTCTACCAGTCCATTGGCACTGCACGGTAGCATTACATCTGGTCTCNTTGAGCTGGCTGACATGAGACTGACAAAAGTTATTTCTGCCAGAAACGAATATGTGTAATTTTTTCGGCAAGCAAGCATGCACGCTATCATAATGGACTTTAGGGGAACTGTCTTAGCTCGCTTTGGTGTTTTGTGGCAACATATTCGGGATGTGACCCTTCGTAATGTGCCAGAGTAATATAGTATGACTACAAGCCACTTCGTATTATAATTTAATTTTTTCTGTCGATGTACATGGGGAATGTGGCTGGCAATATCAAATACTGTACTTCACATGCATGTGTGCATGTTCTGTTTACCTGAAGCAGTGTAGGCGCAGACCTGTGAAAATGGCATGGTAGCACATACACATACATGTATGCAAAGTCTGGCAATCTGATACTGCACAGGTGCAGACCTGTAAGGTAGCATTTGACAAGAATGCTTTCGGACCTGAGCTTTTTTTATTTTCACAATTGTCGTCCCTTGCATGCATATTAAAAAAAGCACATAGTTATTTTGTTATGTGGGATTAAATAAATTATTTTATAAAAATGTTAGTTTTTTTCCATGGCTACTTATTTAGAGCAACATTTTTACATACGTGTGTGTATCTCTTAATTATGAACACATTATTTCCATAAACAATTCAAGGTAACTGAAAATAAATATAATTTTTGACCACTTTATGTTTTTTATTATTTTTCTGAAGTTTCCCTATTGCCTTTGTTCCAACACACATATATGATCGTGTCTGTGGACACTTTGTGCTGCCTACATGCTTGTACTTTTCACAAACCTAAAGATTTTTTCGGCCTTAACACTAGTATGAACTTCATTTTCAGTGTATTTTTTTCACAACCATGGTCCTTCCACATCTTTGTCTGGTGGGCTGGTCTTCAACTCGTAGGATGTACTGCGACATGTCATATTATACTTGACGAACGAAAAAACGCTGGCTTCTTCGTACAGTAGCAGTCTGTGAGTCATGCCATCGCATTCTTCGTTGATGCGAAGCACCGTTTCCTGGCCCCCTCGTCGTATTCCATAGTTTCTATGTTAATGCCTTCTTTAATGGTTTCGCTCTCGTTCAGCTCTACCAGTCCATTGGCACTGCACGGTAGCATTACATCTGGTCTCNGCCTTCTTTAATGGTTTCGCTCTCGTTCAGCTCTACCAGTCCATTGGCACTGCACGGTAGCATTACATCTGGTCTCATGTTGTACACTGCATTGGTTTTGCAATTGAACCAGATTATACTCATAAAATAAATTTCGTCTTGCCTTCAGCATTCATGATGTTCGTGTTGTAGGCTGGTACTAGGGTGTAGTAAAGGCGAACGAGACTTCTATATTTTTCATGGAATTCTTGTACCGTGGGTCGCCCACTCAGTAACCCCACTCTATGGAACCATGGGATGGCATTGGGATATCATTTCACCATACCTGGCTCGAAGGAGCTTGAGTGTGTCACCTCGAGCTTCGTAGGTCATGGTGATGTTTGTGGTGCAATGGGAGTAGCTGTTGTCTATTTCGACGAACTGATGCTGCTGATGCCGATGGTGGCCTGCTTTGTGTCCTCAGGTGCTGGAAGCCAATAGTCGCATGTAGCCGAGGTGAAAAGGTGCCAGGTAGTGCTGGTGCCAGGATGGAGACGTGATGTGATCTGCCCCATGAGGCTGGTGGTCGCCTGGTCTCTGGAGCCATTCATGTTTTTTCACTGTGCTGTGGCTTCTTCCTCGATGCCGAGGACCTCCACATCTCTCTTTGCAGTGGCCGATGTGGTGTTGTGCGCTGATGAGTTGATGACTGCTGCTGTTGTCCGATGCTGCACCTTGCACTAGCCGCAGGATTGCGGAATGTCGGGAACTGGCGTGGTGCAGCCTTCGAAGCACTTCGAAGCGAATATCTTCGCCGTGTTGCAGATAAGCCGGAAGTCTCTTGTATACGTACCGAAATTCTTGGTGTGATTAAATCAGCAGGAACTCTTTCGGCAGAAAGGCTAGTTATTTTTCTGTATCATGCAACGTGATCGAGCATAGCCTCTCATATGTGACGATCGCCGAAATTGTTTTCTGTCTGCTGGGACAGCATGCAAACATCTCCTGCTAGGCGACGAGGAATTTCCAGACGAAATATAAACTGTACACTTTAAGGCACTGAAGGGGGCAGTGCACTGCATTGGGGAACTCCTGAAGATTTTTGATAGAGGGGGAGGGGTGTGTCTGTAGTTAGTAGAGAGGGGTACAGGAAGGCGATTGATTGGTCGAGCTATGGCAAGTAAATGTTCGTGCGGTGCAGCTCTCCTTTTTGCTATTCGATAAATTTACTGTACATAAGGCTATGAAAATTGAAATTATTTTTCCTGAAGCATTATTGATGTTTGTTTATCTTAGAAGAAATGTGACTTCGTGATCAGCTGGGGTTATTTTCAACCAGGTTTTCTGAATATTGCAATGGATTTATGCCAGGTGCTCATAGTATNTTCGTGATCAGCTGGGGTTATTTTCAACCAGGTTTTCTGAATATTGCAATGGATTTATGCCAGGTGCTCATAGTATGCATAATAGTGTATATATTGAAATAAATTTTCAAGACATGACATTTTTTTTTCTGTTCAGGCATTTGCCATTCCTCAATGCGACCTTTTTTTATTGTCACTCGGCAGTAAATTTTATATTCACTCGCANTTCGTGATCAGCTGGGGTTATTTTCAACCAGGTTTTCTGAATATTGCAATGGATTTATGCCAGGTGCTCATAGTACGCATAATAATGTATATATTGAAATAAATTTTCAAGACATGACATTTTTTTTTTCCTGTTCAGGCATTTGCCATTCCTCAATGCGACCTTTTTTTATTGTCACTCGGCAGTAAATTTTATATTCACTCGCAGTTTCGTGTGTTTGCATTTTTGTCGCAATAAACATTACACATATTGATGGGATGGTGTATCATAGCCATCATGATATATTTCGCTACCCACTATGCATATGACTGTCTCTTGCATACATACTAGGTACTGGAAGTTCACGTTTCCTACCTCTGTACACCTACCAGTGTGATAGGCATGGTGATTTCCATCTGGAAGGGGGAAACAGAGCACGATTGGTTAGTACACACATTACATTTTTTTTTTTCGCTCGCGCATGTAATATTAAGGCAGCAATGTGCGAGCTCAATTTGGACATTTGCAATGGTGATATTTTTTTCTAATTGAGATTTACTTATGTCCGTTGTCCGATGGATGGCTGTGGGGGCAGAAATTTTTCCTAATAAATGGAAGGTANGACTGTCTCTTGCATACATACTAGGTACTGGAAGTTCACGTTTCCTACCTCTGTACACCTACCAGTGTGATAGGCATGGTGATTTCCATCTGGAAGGGGGAAACAGAGCACGATTGGTTAGTACACACATTACATTTTTTTTTTTTCGCTCGCGCATGTAATATTAAGGCAGCAATGTGCGAGCTCAATTTGGACATTTGCAATGGTGATATTTTTTTATAATTGAGATTTACTTATGTCCGTTGTCCGATGGATGGCTGTGGGGGCAGAAATTTTTCCTAATAAATGGAAGGTATGAACCAAAAATTACTAACCCATTAAATTCTGAGCACGAAACTTACCTTGACACAAAGGTCTCTACGACTTAATAACATACATGGTTAATTAAGGGGATGGGACTCGTATTCTCTTCCATGCTGCTGCCATAATGTATTTTAATAGAGGTATATTAATTTCAGGCATACACGATATTTTTCCGGAAGGAGGTGTGTACCTGCTTTACAGAAATGTGTGGTTCGTGTCATCTCCAGTTTTTGTCGATACAGTTCGTCACATTATATTAGGGCACTTTGCGAAGTTTAGGTACAAAACTATAACAATTGCATTGAAATATAAATTGCATTGAAATGTATGATGGCACATTGAAATGCATGAATATGGATTGAATATGTAGAATAACCATTTTATATGCATAATTATCGTGTTATCGGTCTGGTATTTGACAAGTGGAATGTGAAAGCATTGCTCAGGATGCCTAAAATAAATTAAGGGAACTTGTGAAGTGAATTGTGATAGACATGACGATTTTTCTTTGTATTTAGCAGTGTACCAAAGGTATATTTGCTCAGCTAAATTTCCAGTAAAATTTCATTTTTATGCGCCGAGATTTTCGGTTTTCTTCCTAAACAGAATACTGATGAGCATTAGGATGAATCGATGTTGCAGTCTCTGCTTAGTATATTTATTAAATAGTTTCGTTTTTTCCCCGACTACTTCATTTCCTGATTCTTTTTTAACTAGCTTAGGTTGCTTCTTAAGTGTTTATTTTACAGTTTTGTATACTGCACTGTCCAATAATGACATATTTGGAGGGTTTCTTCATAATCCTGGGTGATTTCAGATCTAGTGTGCACTTCGAGGTGTCCCCCCTTCACTTTATTTGTTTAAATGAGCGTCCTTTCGATCAGTATTTGTAATGTTTATTTTAGCTCCTATTTATTCTGGAGGTTCATGTATATTTATTGTACACTTTTTTTTTTTTTTACAAATCTTGTCTGCTACGGTATTCAAGCATCTCGATTTATAACATAATACAACAATATTTTACTTTTTCATTTTTAGATTACATACTTGATTGAGTTGCAGCATTTCGTCGGTTTGTATTTATGTACAGCTACATCGAGACTGGATGGTTCAGTTGATATTCGGACTGTTAAAAGGAAACATCGTCTCGACCCAAGATGGAATGTATTCCAGAACATTGGTTGAGTGGTAACTGTGAGAAATTTTTTTCTAAAATCTACAATGCTCGGTGACATGAGGTCGACTGTATTAAGAATTTGGACCATGCTACTTTCGCATGTGAAAAATGCACATCGCAGTTTGGTCAGCGAAGTGACAACCTGAAAAAATATCTCTAAATCTGTACGAATCTCCTTACACTGCCTGCTAAGCATTATCTGTCAACATTGTATTGGATTTGTACGGTGATGGTAACTGNTATCTCTAAATCTGTACGAATCTCCTTACACTGCCTGCTAAGCATTATCTGTCAACATTGTATTGGATTTGTACGGTGATGGTAACTGACGCGACAAACACTGGATAATTTTCGGACTAGAAATCTTCAGCCGTGAATACTATTGGCAGTTGGTTGTTTTCATCAAGACTTCCATGCAGCATCTGCTATCAAGATATTCGCAAATGCTAATGAAGCACTAAGGAATGAAAGGAACACACATTTAAGGAATATCATCCACATGATATGCCGAAGTGAGAAGTGCTATAAACCGTTTACATGAAGCGATTTTTTAAATAGGCATTTTTAACTATGTAAACGAGCAGCATTATTCCCTGGGGTTGACCGAGCAGCCCATTCTTCCTCATTGCGGTTTGAAGCGAAGACTACTCCTAGCGTAACTTCGACTGGCGCATAATTTGGCCATTTGACCTTGCATCAAAACCTATGAAAGTAACCTGTGAGATGAANAGCGTAACTTCGACTGGCGCATAATTTGGCCATTTGACCTTGCATCAAAACCTATGAAAGTAACCTGTGAGATGAAGCCGAATGTAAGTGGTTTTTCCCTGATGCAATCTGCATTCAGGGGCCTTCTGAAATTATGTGACTCCGAATATGACATCTTTGTAAAAAAAAATGTTTGTTAATTTCTGGCATATATGAAATAAAATTTAATATACCAACGTAAATAAGATGTGGGAAAATACAGTGCTGTGAAGTACAGGATGAGTATAAAAGAATACCCCAACTTTGAAGATTTAAAATATCAAAACCAAACAACCTACAACCTTGGTTGACCAATAAAATGAACCGTAGAACTGTGAAGTTTGTTTACAATATATTCATTAATGTCTAATGTGACTACCACGAGCAGCCCGAACGACATCTACGCGATAATCAATCTCGTTCCACACTCTTGTCAGCATGTCCGGTGTTACGGTTTGGATGGCGTCTGTAATTCTCATTTTGAGGTAGTCAATGTTAGCCGGCAACGGTGGACGAAAAACTTGATCCTTTATGTACCCGCATAGAAAAAAAATCGAATGGGGAAAGATCCGGGCTTCTTGGAGGCCAGTGATGAAGAGCCTGGTCACCAGCTGCTCCTCGACCAATCCAGTGTTGCGGCATTATCTCGTTCAGCGTGAACAGTTAGGTGCCAATGGGGTGGCGCACCATCCTGCTGGAAAATGAAGTCCCTCACCACCTCTTCCAACTGAGGAAACAACCACTCTTTATGCATGTCCAAATAAAAGATTCCAGTAACAGTAGGCTCGTGAAAAAAGGAAGTGCCGAAAACAGTGTCTTTGGATACAGCACAAAACACGTTCCCTTCAAGGGTAGCATGCACGTGTTCGGTGGTTTCATGTGGAGGCTCCTGATGCCATATCCGCATGATGTACNGAAGTGCCGAAAACAGTGTCTTTGGATACAGCACAAAACACGTTCCCTTCAAGGGTAGCATGCACGTGTTCGGTGGTTTCATGTGGAGGCTCCTGATGCCATATCCGCATGATGTACTGGTTCACCATACCATTTTNTCGTCCAAGTCCTGGCGAATACTGGGCGGAAATGTGCGCCGGCTTCCGCCGCCTAGGCGCAGCCGACACCATGCGGTGAGTCGGTGAAACACAATATACACTGAAAGATGATTATGGAATGGAAAATGATATGAACTAAACTAACACAAGAATACATAATTACCCTTACACAAATACATAATAAAAATGATAATACTTATTCTAAATGTTTTCAATGCACCAGCCACAGCATTGCCAAATGTAGAATGTCACATGTCTCTGGCTGTGGCTGGGCAGATTGTCTCCGATGACAAAACAAATTATTAATTAATTACACACTGACACTATTAACAAATACACTGACGAAATAAACTGAATAAATGATAAACACTGTTGCACTCGTGCCCACAAGCCTGTCGGTGTAGTGCGTCTGGTGTGGACATACTACGGCAGTAAGTGGGCAAAAGGACTCGTGAATGTGCGGTTCACGTCAAATTGCCCCTCCTCCGGTGTACACTTGACTGCGCAGTCCCTCAGGTGTCCCTCCACTCTGCTAGGCACAGCAAGTAGTGGGTGGTTTTTAGCTGGTGGCGGGGCCTCAGCGAATGAGGCCAGCGCCTCTGGAAGTTGACTCCTGCTGCTGCCACTGCTGCTGCTGAGGTTCCAGGGTGCTGGCGTCTCTTGGCATGCAGGTGAGGGCGGGGGTTGTCCCCTCCACACGTGGTGCATGCCGGACGGAACTGCTTGCATGGCCACTTGGAGCAGCGGAGAGGGGTGGTAGACCCCTTCTCCTCCGACTCCTGGTCGCCGCTGCTGCTGCTGCGGTGGGGACGTCGGCGTAATGCGGATGAAGACGAGGGGGGAGGAGAGGGCCCCGGTGAAAGGCTGCGAAACCTCATTACGCTCCCCCCGGCGCTTTGGCCGACGTCCTCTGGAGTGAAGTCCCTCGCTGTTGGTCCTGCCGAGGGTGCTGCGGCGAAGCCATACAGAGGGCTGCCCTGTGGGGAGC
>NQII01000013.1:2620379-2773872 GCA_002778355.1 Clitarchus hookeri
CCACTCGCCATGAGGGGCGAGGCCTCATAGTATTAGGGGGGGGCTGCTGAAAGCACGATGGCCGATGGCATTGGTAGTGACCGAGGGGAGAGAGAGAACTGGATGGCCCCCTCTCGCAGCGAAAGATCCCCTTGTGGTACACAGGTTATTATTATTATTATAAAACAGGTGCACTAATGAAAGCAACCACCAGTGTCACATTATGCGCCGTGGAAAGAGGACCGCCGAGAAAGGGACTGGTATTGTTAATTTATATAATAAGTAGTCTTCCTTTCGAAGCCCACATACCTGGCTACAAGTTTTGCGGTCCTGAAACGCGATTAGCACACAGACTCCAACGTGGGGACGCGCCTATAAATACACTAGACACGGCCTGTAAGACGGTCCATATTTTGTACGCTGAGAGTGATAATTTGGCTGATAGACACGCAGCTGACACAATTCTTGCGAAAAAGGCCAAGACTATAGTTAAAACACCAAACACGAAATTCGGCGAGCATTTAGCTGCGTGGACAGTAAAAAAAATAATGAAGGCGAAAGTTAAGCGCGGAATGGGTATCAGATTTAGATGTCGTATGGTTAAGAAGAAGAACAGGCGTATAAAAGTTAAGCATGGAGGTATACTTCCGTTTTTGCTGCCTGCAATAGGACTTTTGGGATCGCTAATAGGCGGAGATAGCAGGATAGCGCGAGCCGTGAAAAGTTCTAAAGATGGAAATAAACAATAAGCATAACAATTCCGGCATGACAAGCAGATGGAAATTCTAACCACCGCCAAAAAAAAAACACGGGAAAAGGTCTATTCTTGAAGCCGTATCGCGGCGGCAGCAGGCGACGACGAAAGTCCTAAGGGAACTGCCCGACCGGCCGATGACAAACATTGGTTTGCATAAATTTTCGCGAAAATTAAAAATACATAATTTCCATGGAGTGTTTATGCGAGATACACTTCCACAGTGGCCGAAAAAATCAGAATGTGGCATACTAAATTTAGAAATTAGTTAGGTGTCAGGCACACCCTGGGCTGTTTATAGAAAAGAGGGGAACAGAGTTGAATATTAAGATAGCTTCGGCAACTTAAGGGCTCCACCAGAACTGAAAAAATATTTTAAAGGTAGTAGAATTTATTATAACCACGAGAGAGAACAGCGACCGCAGGACTGGAATTGCTGCCATTTATGCCTACGTTATTTAACATCTACACAATACTACTAAGGTGTCAGTCATGTCTATCACCTTGATTGTGACAGGCAATTCGTCGTAATTATGGTCAGTGCATTTTCCGCCACTAAGCCTGGCAGGAGGGGTGGTCTATTGCTGTGATAGATTTTCAAACATATTTTTCAGTACCTAACATTGATGGTTATAATTGCATGTTTCGATATGTTAAGGCAGATGGTGAAAGGGGTGAAGTGCGTATCCCTACTGGGTCGTACGAGATTGATGATCTAGCTGATTATCTTAAGCGGGAGCTGGAACCAGATGTGACTTTAGTACTGCGTGGAAATTCTAATGCTCTACACAGCGAGATGAAGTGTAAAGTTCAGGTAGACTTCTCAAAAATCGATACTCTCACTGCCATGCTGGGATTTGAAAATGTGAAATACGTGGCAAATAAAACCCACATATCTACCTTGCCTGTAAACATTTTTCCCNGGATTTGAAAATGTGAAATACGTGGCAAATAAAACCCACATATCTACCTTGCCTGTAAACATTTTTCCCGTTAACATTATCACATTAAATTGTAATTTAGTTAGCGGTTCGTATTTCAATGGTAAACCAAGCCAGACAATATATGAATTCTCTGCAAACCTACCACCAGGATTTAAACTCGTGAGTGTGCCAACAACAACATATATATATATGTCCCGGCCGCGATAGGGAATGTACAGGAAGTAATTGTTTCCATAGTAGACCAAGAAATTTGGTTGATTAATTTTCGAGGCAAGGAAATAACAGTGCGTTTACATTTGCAGAAAGATGGGGCTGAAGATTAAGCATATTAAAGTGAATAAAGGGACGTATCGCACCACACCTAAAGTCAGTACGAGGCAGGCATGCATTCAGCTAACATTTGAAAACTTTCGTTTCCTTACACGGTTAGGTTTAACGGTCAAGAGTAAGTATGGACATGGAAATATTAAACGCAAGCGAGCCGGTAGGATACGAAGATGCAATTACCAAGGCAGAAATACACACTTATTCACCCTACCGGTCAGGGCCGTACGTGGCATCGTCCGAGGTGCGAATTCCCGTACAAAACCAAGATATATACACAGCCCCATGTAAATCNCAGGGCCGTACGTGGCATCGTCCGAGGTGCGAATTCCCGTACAAAACCAAGATATATACACAGCCCCATGTAAATCTTATTTGCACTTTATAGGGACGCTGACAAGGGCGGGTAATGGGCTTCCAGCAACAACTAAAATCATTAGAAACTGTATACTTCACATTATTAATAGAATCTCCTATGAATTGAACGGGTGTGAAGTAGATGCCACTCGCGATGTTGGAATCACTGCAACGATAAAG
Source organism: Clitarchus hookeri (assembly GCA_002778355.1). NCBI lineage: Eukaryota > Metazoa > Arthropoda > Insecta > Phasmatodea > Phasmatidae > Clitarchus > Clitarchus hookeri. The sequence continues at coordinate 2,622,918 of NQII01000013.1, forward strand.
AATTACCTTACATTAACGCTGAACCAAATACCGGCTGCCAAAATGGCCTGCTGGGGAATCGAGGAAGATTTTAAGGTTCCTGTCCATGCTAATGGGAAATTTGAAGTGTGTATTCCTCTCGCTATGCTGTTAGGCTTCGCTGAAGACTATAGGAACATAATCATTAATTCCAAGCAGGAGATAGTTATGCAAATGGCCAACTCTCAAACGAATGCACTCGAGGACACTAGCGCAGAAGCTGCTACACTTGCAATACTTTCTATTGTCTGGTTACTGCCGCATGTACAAGTGAACATGACAGATCACGTAAATTTTTTGAAATTTGCAGAAAAAGGCAGAAACATAGATATGACGTTTCGTACTTGGAGTTTAGAAACTTATCCTAACGTACCAAGCTCTGTAAGTGTAAATTAGAACGTGAAAACGAGTTTTACAAATGAAAAACCGAGGTATATAATTGTGGCGTTTCAGGCTGGTAAACAAAACGTAATTAATAAGGACTGTTCGAAATTCGACAACGTAAATATTAATAACGTTAAGGTTTTCCTAAATTCTGAAGCTTACCCCTATGGAGATTTAAATATTGATTTCGCGAACGGCCCTTATATGGTGCCTACCAAATGTACACANCTGAAGCTTACCCCTATGGAGATTTAAATATTGATTTCGCGAACGGCCCTTATATGGTGCCTACCAAATGTACACAGATTTCCAGCGTTCGTACTATGGACAAACACAAGCTCCCATTCTTGAGCCGAACAAGCATATGCACACGGCCCCGCTCCTCGCGTTTGACATTATCAAGAAAGATTACCATTTAAAATCCAGCGTAGCAGACTGCAGAATTGAATTAACTGCCACTGAAAATTTCCCCGCATTCATCCAGGCCTATGCCTTAACACTGCACGATCGACTTGTCACATATAATGTGCGCGACAGAGTAGTTGAAATACTGACGTAGATTACAACTATAGTACATTCTCTCCCGTCTGCTACAGTGCAAACGACATAATGTATGCAAACATTCAGGGATGCCTCTCGTAGCAGGGTTTTATTATTAAATGTATTTGCGTGGCATACGATGATGATGATGACCACATAGATACGTATACATTCAGGCTGCCGTGTCCATGGCACGAGCTGGACGTGAAAAGCAAAGTAACGAACATTTGGCTGGCGTTGCCACGGCATCAATTGGGGTGAGGGCGATTTGAAATACGAGAAAGCACACAATGTACTTGTCGCCGCGCTAAGTAACAATGGCACAGTCTTTGTGGCCGGGCCAGAGCAGAAATGTTATTTAAGCAATTATTGCAACACCGCCACTAAAATCTGCGATCTACAAACCGAGTGTGGATGTCCGTANAGAAATGTTATTTAAGCAATTATTGCAACACCGCCACTAAAATCTGCGATCTACAAACCGAGTGTGGATGTCCGTAGTTTAGAAGGTTGAGAGAGAAATATACGGGCATGTTAGAACATGCATGTGACACATGTATGTGTAACCTTGTATGCNGTTTAGAAGGTTGAGAGAGAAATATACGGGCATGTTAGAACATGCATGTGACACATGTATGTGTAACCTTGTATGCTCTTATCTTAATGTGTTGTTGATTAAGTCATGGCATTTGTCGGACTATACCAAAGGCAAAAAAAAACGACACCACCACCAACCATTATAAATAGTCCATCTATCGAGGCAAAGAACTTCAGTACTGATCCACAGCTCATCATGGAAGGTCTAATCGCCAAGCTGAACGGATCCGTTCGATATATACTGCTGCCAGAGCTCGTCATCGGCAAGGTATACATGGCATCAGATTTTCACCACACAGATTCGGCATACAGTTAATGTTAACATGTATGTTAGACAATGAAACACATGTCTGGCTGCCTATGTGCTATGCCCAACTCATATCAGACAACGACAGGGTCAGGCTTAATGCTGCAACAGTACGATTCAGCTATGGCGGCATCAAGTCTAGTAACAATGGGAGATCAATGCATGTCGTAAAATTTTCGTAATGGCTAACATAGTGTGTAATTTCAACCCGCTAGTCACGTATGAGGGCGACGTTACTGTAGGATACAGACATGTACATTTCAAACCACCCGGCCAACCGTCGCAGGTAGAATCATGTAATGGACTTGAACACTGGGCCTGTCGTGTCAATGAGGGTAGTTTTCACTCGGTACTGTGTAATGTAATGTCGTGTGGCATATATCNGAACACTGGGCCTGTCGTGTCAATGAGGGTAGTTTTCACTCGGTACTGTGTAATGTAATGTCGTGTGGCATATATAACCTAAGACCTGGAATGAAGCTGCCTTGTTCACTCAGTACTATGAAATCATGCGAAGAGTACATATGCAATGTACGGTTTACTCGCGCAATTGCGTATGATATTGCAATGTCAACACTGGTAGTGTAATTACTCGCTGGACTGAGTGCTGCACAGGTAACCGTCATACAACCTACATGAAGAGAGGCACAGTTATGTGGACTACAATGTGTTCTCCGTCATCATGAGAGGTGTACGATGCTGTAATATAAGAAGAGCGCTGTGCAGATTTGCAGTAGTGTTTCGTTGAGAAGAGAACTAACATCATTATCCTGTTTAACCTTCGTGAGTGTGTGACATTTCTGCCGGAAGCCGTGAACATGTACGATGACTACTTTATCGGATACAGAAGAGTTGTGTTTAAACCAAGAATTGAACACGAGCAAGTACAAATATGTGACTCTGAACATCATTTTTGGGGTTATCAGGATGCTTGCGATAGCTTTTATTATGAAATTCGCCCCTGCTACAAGTTCGATCAGNACATCATTTTTGGGGTTATCAGGATGCTTGCGATAGCTTTTATTATGAAATTCGCCCCTGCTACAAGTTCGATCATTGCCTGTCTACAATCTCCGACCCCAGAGTGTGCTACCTGAAAATGGACGTATTCTCGCAGTACGCACGGAATGTGAAGACATTACAGAACTACGCAACGAGAACAAGAAAATGAAATTTACCTTCCANATTCTCGCAGTACGCACGGAATGTGAAGACATTACAGAACTACGCAACGAGAACAAGAAAATGAAATTTACCTTCCAAGAAGTTTATACTGGAGCAACTTACCGCTGGACCGAAGAATGTACAGGCCACATACATACGATCACGCTGGAAGAATGTGGTACCACATAAATTCTACCCTGTGCCACTAAGGTATCTTGCGTCTTCAATTGAAAAACTATAAGTGAAGGGTAGTAAAACCAGTTACAACAAGAACATGGGCGACGACGGAGCAGATATCACCAGCAGCACGAAGGCAGTGGGCGAAATAATATGTCATAGCAAGTGTATATGTTGTAAGATAATGTACGACATTTATGCCCATATACGACTATTATTGTTCAAGAACCACTGACGTCATGTCGGAGACGTATGGCTGCTATATAAGCCGTGTCTCCCCCACCAGTCAACACCAGTGAGCTCAAGATGAACGTGCCATTTCGCCCAGAGACTGTCTACAGCAGTGTGGCGCCTGGCAACAACTGTATAACCTATGTCTGTGATGGCGAGTCAAGAACATACAGCGAGCAGTGCGAAGGTATCATACATTGGTTGTTTGTGCACAACCCAACGTCGACGTACGAGCAATTTCAGCAGATGGTTGAATGCAATATTCTGGGAAGATGTGTCGTTAACTATATGCGAACAGACACTCCCCTGCCATGTGGGCCGGATGAAGTTATAACTCACACTTTATTGCAACTCGTTTGGCTTTGTGGAGGTTGAAAGGGTGTTTAGAGGTATAATGAACTAATACATCTCTGAGAATAATTCGAGGGTAGCCATTGACATTTGCGACTACCTCGAGGTAATGAAACCTAATATCATTGGCCAATTACAGCAGGAAATCGAGACGCAGGGGGCGGTCAAGTTTAATATATTTCTAGAGTGTGTATATGGGAAACCAGAACCCCACGAGAACGAAGAGGTTCCTAGTGCATTTAAGACGAAAAACGTGCCTCTCTTTAATGTAACCGACATAGAGGCGGCTGTGTTGGCTGCCATTGCAAATATCTGCATTGAGGAGACTAACTATATGGGGAAGGGTAGCAGCTGGAGTCTCACTGCCGTGAAACGAGTCCAGTTACGCGTAAACAAGCTCGACCCTCTTAGGGCCTCCTCGTATATCCCATTGCTGGTTGGTTTTGTGGAGAAAGGCGCAATTATCAACCCGCACAACATCGACGACCAACAGTGTTTCAAATGGGCTATACTGGCATGTTTTGTAGAGAGGAGGGATCGGCAGCGAGTCAACAAGCGATACATTGAGGTTGAAACACGATTTGATTTTTTAACAGTAGATTTTACCACCCCTCTACGTCAAATACTGGCTTTTGAGAAACCCAATCCGAGGGTCAGCATTAACATATACACACTTGAGGAGAATACAAAAATAGTGCCTATACAGGTGACAGATGTAGAACTGGCCAAATATTTTGATTTGCTGCTTCTCACCACAATGGAGGAGGACCAGAACTAGCATTATTGCTACATCTCGAATTTCTCACGACTGATATGCTCCCAGGTGACGTCACATTATGGTTGTGTTAATGTCTGTAAACGTTGTTTTAGAACATATGATAATCGATCTAGTGTTAGAGGGCTGACAGGTGCCGAAACTCTGGCTGAGAATAGGAGGTATTGCAATACCCATGCTGCTGTTCGTGCAGACATGCCACAGCTGGACAGGTGCAGCAGACCGCCTGTGCTCAAATTCAAAAATTACCAGAACGGCAACAAGGTGCTTATTGTAGTGTATGCAGACTTCCAGGCCATGCTTGTGCCTGTACAAACGTGTCAGCCGAACCTGGATGCATCCTACACATATAGGTATCAAAGACATGTGCCCGATTCATATGGCATATAAGTTAAGGTTGATAATTCAATTATCCCCGCCTATAAGACTACCAGCCTACCCTCGCATGTATCTGTTTACACGGGCGAAGGTGCGTCGAAACACTTTATGGAAGAGGTGGTTAGGATAGGACACCTGGTTAAAAACATATATAGCCAGTCTGAACATATGCACCCACTAACGCATGCGGAACAGGCTGCCTATGCTTTAGCCACTACCTGCTGCCACTGTTCTGGCATGTTCACCAATAACAACCAAAAGTACAATACCGGGATCATTTTACCGGTAGTTTTATTGGGGCATCTTGTAATAACTGCAACAAGCTTCGTCGCCGGCGCCAGAGACTGCCGATACTCTTCCATAACTTAGCGTATTATGCCAATTTCATAATTAAGCAGCTAGGATATGATACCCACGACATATTTATTATTCTGCATAGCTAGGAGAAACTCATCACCTTCAGTAAGAGTTTGGGCGACAAGTTCACTATAGAGTTCATTGATGCNCCCACGACATATTTATTATTCTGCATAGCTAGGAGAAACTCATCACCTTCAGTAAGAGTTTGGGCGACAAGTTCACTATACAGTTCATTGATACATATAGGTTCATGTCTGCCAGCCTGGCAACTCTCGTTAAGAATCTGCTGTCCGGTGAATTCCACACAACGTCTTGTTTCTTCATGGTAGAGCGCGAGCTAGAGCTTGTTACCCAGAAAGGCGTCTTTCCCTACGATTGTGTTAGCTCGTGGGAGAAGATAGCCGAACCTCAATTACCAGCTATATAGTCATTCTACAATAGGCTTACTGGGGGGAATGTCAGCGCCTAGGACTACCAGCACTCACAAACCGTCTGGTCTGTGTTCGGATGTCGTACCCTCCAGGACTATTCTGAGCTCGACTTGAAGATGGACGTGCTGATTCTGTGCGATGTCTTCGAGAATTTCCCGGGGCTCTGTCTACGCACATACAGTCTCGACTGTGTGCGCAATGTCAGTGCTCCCGGGTTCTCGTTTGATGCAATGTTATGCAAGACACAGATGGAATTAGATTTTCTCTGCGACTATGATATGCACCTGTTTATTGAGCCAGGCATCCGGGGAGGGGTGTCTCAATGGTTTAAGCGGCACGCAGTTGCCAATAATAGGCATATACCAGAGACGTATTATGCCGACAAGCCATCTACCTACATGCAGTATGTAGATGCTAATAACTTATATGGTTGGGCGATGTCTCTGTCGCTTCCATATGCTGGTTTAGAATGGACTGCCATGAACATCGATGTGATGAGCGTGCTGGAAGATGGATATGTCGGCTACATACTGGAGGTAGACGTAGAATACCTTTGCACTCTTCACGAAGCGCATATAGATCTTCCATTTTTGCCAGTGAACGAGTGTCCCCCGGGCTCCAAACAAACGAAACTCATGACGACACTGGAGAGCAAGCTTCATTATATCGTGCATTACATTACTTTGAAGCAAGCATTGGGCCATGGGTTACGGCTGAAGGCTGTTCACCGAGTCCTTCAGTTCCTGCAGAAGCAGTGGCTTAAGCCCTATATAGATTTGAATACGGAGAAACGTCAGGCTGCCACGAACGCTTTCGAGAAGGACTTTTACAAATTAATGAATAATGCAATGTACGGCAAACTTATGGAAAATAAGCTCAAACGACAGCGTATGGAACTCGTGTGTAGGGAAGTTCGGGCGAAGAAGCTCATCGCAAAACCTGCGTTTAAATGCAGGACTATTTACGATGAGTCATTGTCCCTAGTCAAATTATGCCAAGAGAGCATTGCGTTTGACAAGCCCATATACGCTGGGTTTGCCGTACTCGACCTGTCAAAAACACTCATGTGCAAGTTTTTCTGCGATGTAATGTGAGCGCGGTATGGGGGCAGGGTAAACCTCATTTACATGGATACTGATAGCTTTGTAATGGAGATTGCCATCCCTGACTTCTACAGTGAACTTGCCATTAACCCGATGGTGATGTCGGATTTCGACACCAGCGCCTACCCGACCACTCATCTTTGTTACTCACCTACCAATTCTAAGGTGATTGGGAAGTTCAAGGATGAATGTGCGGGTGACGAAATGGTTGAGTTTGTCGGGTTGAGGGTGAAACTGTATGCATACCGCTGCCTGAATACGTAGTGACACGCGCGAAGGGGATACAAGTGTGCGTAGTTGAAAAGACGATAACCTTCGGCGATTATAGGCGCATCCTTTCGGCCCAGCGCAGCATGAGAGTACAGGTCGCAGGTATTAGGTCGTACCATCACACAGTATATACAGAGCAATCAACCAAACTGGCTCTTTTGTGGATGGACGATAAGCGGAAAGTCCTGGATGATGGCATACATACTGTCTCCTATGGCTATCAGGCCTAATATGAAAAACAGCTCTGTGTTGGCAGAGAGAGTGCTTATTCTCCCGGCATGAACTGTAGCACGACAAGGCGTCTTCGTATTCTGCCTGTCAGGTGCATGGCCGAGGGTTTTGGTAGTCATATTTCTCGATAAGCATGCTGTAGCACATGCAAGTGTGTTGCAGGCTTGCCAGGTATGCTGGCTGATAGTCTACTGTAGCTCGTTCAAGAGGCAAGTTCCTAACATTGTCAGGTAGATTATCGGTTTTTATTCCTGCAGTATACCGGAACACATGCAAGCCTGTAGGGCTTGTCAGGTATACAAACATTGGCCGACGCAGTCTGATTCAGTGTACTATAGCTCATGCAAGCTTTGCAATCTTCTACTTGCCAAGTATACTGGGTGGTAGCATGCAAATAGTCTGGCCATGCATGTTACCAGCACGTCCTGTACATGTTTTTTTTTACTGAGGTATACTGGAGCACACGCAAGTAGTAGTCTTGCCAGGTATACCATTCAAGTGTTCCCTTTTTTTTTCACAAATGCTAATAGCTGTACGTTTTCACTGCATATTGACTATCTTTGTTTTGTATGTTTCAATTACACCCTCTGTATTCATGTGTGTAGAGTCACCATCGGCAAAATGCTTGTCAAGCTTATGTGCTAGATTATAGCATTCTACTTTGTTATGTGTATGGTTTCCACCCGTACTACTACTGTTATAGTGACATTAGTGTTCATTTAACTGTTCTCCGCACTCTCCATCGCACTCNGGTTTCCACCCGTACTACTACTGTTATAGTGACATTAGTGTTCATTTAACTGTTCTCCGCACTCTCCATCGCACTGTGTGTGTTGGCATCACACCCGTGTCGCTGCTATCATACTGTAGTGTCCCGTCTGTATATGTTTTTTCCCCCGTCGANGGTTTCCACCCGTACTACTACTGTTATAGTGACATTAGTGTTCATTTAACTGTTCTCCGCACTCTCCATCGCACTCTGTGTGTTGGCATCACACCCGTGTCGCTGCTATCATACTGTAGTGTCCCGTCTGTATATGTTTTTTCCCCCGTCGANTGTGTGTTGGCATCACACCCGTGTCGCTGCTATCATACTGTAGTGTCCCGTCTGTATATGTTTTTTCCCCCGTCGACGAAGCGCTCGCTTCATTGTTTTCCCCCTTGCAGCTCCGCAACCCATCTGTTCGAAATATCTATGACTTTACCAGTATATATATTTAAATATGTATTGATAGTGTTGTAGTAATAGCGTACTGCTGATTCCAAGTCCAGAGTCCGTCTGCATGGTTATGCCATGCAGATGATAAATGGGAGGACGGGGTTCGTCTGCATGTTTATGTCATGCAGATGGTGGGAGGGGGGCTGCACCTTACATTTTAAGTTCGTTTAACGTATTTTTTTATGTGCCAAGTTTATGAACATTCTTTTTTTTTTTTTTTNTGCACCTTACATTTTAAGTTCGTTTAACGTATTTTTTTATGTGCCAAGTTTATGAACATTCTTTTTTTTTTTTTTCAAATATTCACTTATGTAGATATTAAATCAGCATGATTAATTTTCCAAGTTTTTTTTACTCTTGACATTAAAATCAGATTGCTTACTGCGAAATACAATGTGTGTATGTACGTATTGTGTTTAATAAAAGGTGTAAATAAGCCGGTGTCATGCTTTTTATTTTTTTTTATTTAAAAAATCCTTTTTTTTCTTAAATACTTATTTACTGTGTGTGTGTGTGTGTGTGCTGAGTTCAATTGAATAGCTAGGCTGAGATAATTGCAAGTGTTTAATTTGGAATTTTCATCATCAATGCCTAAGAAACTAACAACAAAAACATACCTGGGCTGAGATAATTGCAAGTTTTTAAGTTGGAATATATTCATCTTCATTTCCTAAAAAACTAACACAACATGTACACATTATTATTTTTTGATACTTTCAATTAATTAATTAAGTACTTTTAAAACAAACTCACTTCAATGTGCGCAGCCTCGCACGATATATTGGCTAGAGGGGTGGTGGTGCTGCCAACATGGCTGCCGCTACGGAGGAGTCACGACGAAGAGACAGGGGTGACACAGCATCCAATATGGCTGCCGATAATTTAAAAAAAATTTTACTTTTTTTAATTAACTGGCTGGCAAAATAGCTGCCATTGAAAACAACTTGTACTGACTGCAAACATGACTGCCAACATGGCTGCTGCTGCTGAGGTGGTGGTGGTGGTGGTGTCAACATGGCCGCCACTGCTACGGAGGGTGGCATCATCCAATATGGCTGCCGATAATTTTAAAAACATGTATACTTATTTTACACATGTTTTTATTTACTGGCTTGCAAAATGACCACCACCATTGAAAACAACGTGTACTGGCTGGCAAAATGGCAGCCAACTTGTACTGACTGCAAACTTGGTCACCGATAATTTCACATGAGTTTTTTAATTACTGGCTGGCAAAATGGCCACTGCCATTGAAAACATTTTGTACTGACTGGCAAAATGGCCACCATTGAAAACAACTTGTACTGACTGCAAACATGGCTGCTGATAATTTAAAAACATTTTTAATAAAAATATTTTCCTTAAGTTTTACACATATTTTTTAATATACTGGCTAATAAAATGGCCGCCATGTTATTGCATGCCTCATCCAATATGGCTGATAATAATTTTAAAAATTTTTAAATAAATTTTTACATAACTTTTTATATAACTTTTTTATTACTGGCTGGAAAAATAGCCGCCATGTCATTGCATGCCTCATACAATATGATATTTTTTAAAAAATTTAATAAAATTTTGCATAAAAATTTTTTTGTTTACTTGCTGGCAAAATGGCCGCCATGGGATGGTATGTTCTAGAATGTACTGGCTGCAAACATGGCCGCCAAAATGGCCTCCAAAATTGCCGCCAAAATGGTCGCCAACATGGCCGACTTCCTGCAACTGCATTCCTCCTGCAAATGCATTCCTCCTGCAAATGCATTCCTTCTTCTTTGTGTCCCTGTGTCCCTCCAGCGATCCTGCATTCGAATGTTCCATTTCCTACAACTCATGGCTTCGATCAGTTCATTGTCGACAATCGAGAATTTGTTCCAACATATCGAAATTTGGGCAGAATTGCCTCAAGCTGCAGCTTTATAAAGACGGAGATGGATGTTGTCTTGTACCGAGGAATGATGGAACTTATGATGCTGGTAGAAGTATTATTCGAAATGTTGACACACCTGTACGATCCGAAGATGCTGCTACTAAACATTCATCCTCGAAACTAGCAATGACATCATTTCGGAATTACGCATTATGTTGATCGAACACAACACATTCTTTCGATACTACCTGTTCGAGTTCGGGGCAAAAATGTAGCGTATGAAAATGGAGATCGTTCGCTATATGATGACTATGTGCGAGCATATAACGAGTGTGCAACATCAAGTTACCGACAGATTGAATGTGGCATCACCATAAAATGAAGACAATCTGAAAGGGCTAAAAGTTTCCATAGAGCATACGTACATTACATCGATTCCTACCTCGCCACGAAAATGGATGTTCAAGAACACACCAGGGAAATATTGGATGTATTAAGTAAATTCTAGGACAGGATCGAAAATAGTTTGTTCGAGACTAGCGAATAAACCTATAAAACATAGCGACAGTAACAACTTTTATTCAGTACGATATTATACATTACTAGCACACTGCATCTAGCGATATAGTCTGTTCGCTCGAAGTATTTTCTCGTCAAGAGAGCCAGAGTTTTGGGCGATCTTATAAATAAAGAAATCTTTAAGCACTCACTCGCCATCTCGATGTACTCAAAGAGCGATGTACCACCCCTAGTCGTGAAGGCCGAACTCGACGATACTGTTTAACATGCAAAGAAGTGGACACATGCTGACATTCAAATAGTTTGGGACGATGGACTGGATCCAGAGTTGTTACACAAGAAATTTGTTCAGAAGAGAGCCCTCAGAGCCAATGCTCTAGTTCGCAGGTACCTGCGATCATACACTCTTCGCAATAATGATACGATGTGTTGTGCATACAGATAGAGCAATAAATACTTTGTTGGTGCAAATAAAATAGATTTTCAGACTGGTGGGATCATACAAGTAGACAATTAAAAATATTCACGAAACCTCCAGTCTTTACGAAATTTAACTACGCAAGGAGCTTAGGGAGTATACTGATGTTGACCTGCTGGAATACAAGACATTGCTCGAACTCACACACACACTTTAAACACTTTACCAAGATAATTATCCTTAGACTGGTGTTATAAGGACGAAGATCGCGAAAAATGTGACATTCATGCAGACCTGTTCAGTGGCCTAGCACAGAAAAGTGGGGGCGATTTGGAGAAGATAGTCGGTGACACGAAAATCGACTGCCTGTTTTGGGACGACCGAAATGAACTCAACGATAGGCTACGACAATTAGTCGTTTTGCAAAGGGTTGTGAATTACTCGCACACCGTGTTTAATTCCACTGTCGAAGAACTGAAAGTGTGAGGCTACATACGATAGGTCAGTTGGGAATCGCCCTTTAACTGCATGTGGTCACTAGAAAACTATTATCGTCGCAAGGTCATGCTTTGCGAGATGAATGGCCTGTTTCATGCCGACCACATCTAGATGATACCGTATACTCTGGTCAACAATGGCTGCAAATACATATTCACAGTCATATATGTGTATAGCAAATTCGATTGGGCCAGGCCAGTCCAGTCTAAGAATACACACGACATCACAAAGGCAATGGTGGATTTATTGTGCGAAGGTTGCATCCCGACTAATCTACAAACCGACCAGGGCAAAGAATTCTACAATGCGAAGTTCAAGGCCATGAAGAAGCAAAACATAAACCATTACTCAACATACGGCAATCTCAAAGCATCTAACGTCGAGATTTTTAACAAAACTCTGAAGTGCAAGATGTGGAGGTATTTTGCTGCAAACAGCAATAATTTGATTAGAGCTACTGCAGAAACTCATTCGCGAGTACAATTTTACTAGTCATTGTACCACTCGCATGAAGCCCGAAGATGTCAAGGGTATCCCACTGCTTCAAACTGTGTACTCTGACCCAAAGAGGCAAACCCATGCAACCCTAAAGTCAAGGTCGGCGACCTGCTGTGCATTTCCAAACAGTAAGGAATCTTCGAGAAAGGGTTCAGAGCGAATTGTAGTCTCTGGCAATTTCATGTGCGATTTATTCGCAGCTATGCACAGAGGACCTACAGCAATTTATCCCAGATTTTCATATGTGGGAATCATGCTGGACGATGTCACTGGTCGGGGGTTTTCTCGGGGATCTCCCATTTCACCCACCCATGCATTCTAGTGCTGCACCATTCTCACCTCACTTCACCCCCACCAGCTGCCCAAATTTTTCTACTCCACACAAGGGCCTACTATTTCGAATATCAACAATATATGATTGATTGGTGTGGTTGGAGGTATAATTTGTTAAGTATAGCCAGTTATTAATTGGCGTGGGGTCGGCAGATTAACCGACTATATAGCCAATGAAATATAGATTTGTGGTTTCACTTGTCTGCTGGTCACACTATCGGGAGGNCAATGAAATATAGATTTGTGGTTTCACTTGTCTGCTGGTCACACTATCGGGAGGAAGCTGTGTGTTCCACTGTCTGTACAAGGGTCGAAGCCTGAAGTAGGAGAAGGGAAGGCGACAAACACTACACGTAAGTCATGAAATTTTTTTTTCGGAAATTTATAATTTAAAAATATCATAGTAATATTTTCGTTGATAATTTTTTCCCCTTTTAGTATTATGTAGTATTTTCCAAGAATTATTACAACTCTGAGAAGGGGTGGGGGAATGGGTGGTGGTAGGAGGGGTTGGGGAAATTGTGAGAGGGTTNTTAGTTCCTCAATATCCGACATGCTACTAATCAAACTACGGTTACAGCTGTCTAGTTCTTCTAGAATGCTCGTAAATTGTTTATTGGTCATTCCCTCAAATATAGCACTAAGTTTATTTTCCAAGCCAGCTACGCTGCCCTGCTGCATATGTAGCACAGCAACACTTTTGCCAAGTGTATTTACTTGTTCGGAAAGTTTCGTGGAGATATTTGCAAAACCCTTACCCAAAGTTTGTTCGAGCGCTGTTTGAACTGAAGTGAGCTTGGCATTCATACAGCCAGCTTGGCAGCACTCTCGTTCGCTATGCTTAAATTATGATTCAATGTTGATGCGAGTGTTGTAAGTGATCTGTAATCGACACAGTCGCCTAGATCGGTAAGTTGCGCTTCCACTGTGGGCAGTTTACTCGCCACTACGCTTCGCATGTTATTTGGTAAAGTCTGAAAATGTTTCGTCACAGTAACAGCGAACATACTAACTGTGCTAAGGTTTGATTCTACCTTAGTGGTTAATGTGTCAAGCGCTGTCTTGTCATTAATGTGGTTGGCGAGTTAAGTGCTGAGACCGTTCACTTGAGCTCCCACATCGGTAATTTTTTTTCTCCATGGCTGAAACCGTCCTGCCTACTGCATCGATTTTCTGCACTTTATTGGTTACTTTGTCAAGCTGGGCGTCCAGCTTGGTAAAGAGTGCATTTGTGTTGGCGAACATGCGGCCCTCCATGGCTACTAAATTCAATTCNGTGCTAAGGTTTGATTCTACCTTAGTGGTTAATGTGTCAAGCACTGTCTTGTCATTAATGTGGTTGGCGAGTTAAGTGCTGAGACCGTTCACTTGAGCTCCCACATCGGTAATTTTTTTTCTCCATGGCTGAAACCGTCCTGCCTACTGCATCGATTTTCTGCACTTTATTGGTTACTTTGTCAAGCTGGGCGTCCAGCTTGGTAAAGAGTGCATTTGTGTTGGCGAGCATGCGGCCCTCCATGGCTACTAAATTCAATTCCATTTTTTTTGGGGTGCTCTCAGACTTGAGGTAAGTGTCTAGCAATGCTGTGAGGCCCGCTAGCACTCCAGCNATTCCATTTTTTTTGGGGTGCTCTCAGACTTGAGGTAAGTGTCTAGCAATGCTGTGAGGCCCGCTAGCACTCCAGCACTGATCTGCTCCCATATTAGCGATTTCATTCTCCAAAGCAGATATTCTACCTCATAATGCATTTAGTTTCAACAGATCTTCAGATATTTTGTTTACCCTAGCCTCCATTTTGGTAGACAGTATGTTCGTGTTACCAGGCAGCCTGCCTTCCACTGCTTCGAGTATGTCTCCGCTAGTAACAGCCGTGATGTGTGATACATTTTCAATTAATGATCCGAGACGGACATCCATGTTCGCGACCAATATATTAGTATCGTAAAGTATGTTTTCCACCGANTTTCAATTAATGATCCGAGACGGACATCCATGTTCGCGACCAATATATTAGTATCGTAAAGTATGTTTTCCACCGAAGTGAGTTTACTGCCCAATACAGACAATTTGTTAACGTCACCGGACAATGTGCCTAATTCGCGCATCATATCTGTGNAGTGAGTTTACTGCCCAATACAGACAATTTGTTAACGTCACCGGACAATGTGCCTAATTCGCGCATCATATCTGTGTGTACTATGATAGCTATTTGCTCTCCCATACTGCCTAGCGCTGATTCTACAGCGTTAATTCGAGCCATATGTGTCACTAATGTGCGTAAATGCATCTCAATACTTGTTTGCAGTGATAGCAGCGGTCGCAGCACATCAGATGTAACACTTCGCACAAAGGATACGTTAACAGCATCCTCGCCTTCCCAGGGAATGGCAAGGGTCTTGGCCCGCTTACCCTCAAAATTGCAATTCCCATCATTGAAGGACAATATTCGGCTTTCCGGTGCGCGTTTCAGGCCGCTATGCCCATATTTGGATACTGAGTAACTCATACTTCACTGACGGCTAATAATAAAGTGATCGCATGCTTTGCGCATGGAAGGAAATAGTTAACCTTTTAGAAAGCGTTAATGATCCTTTGGGTACGCATCTCTCCAGCAATGCGCAAACATTTCTTTAAAGCTGTCAAATAGCATATCGTTATTTACATGATCCGAGTATATGTGGAGTAAATTCATGTCGTCTATACGAAATATGGCCAGGAAATTGGCCTTGTCACGTAAAAGCTACTTCGGCATACGCGAGTATGTTTGACACAGATATAAGACATCTACGGCCATATGTCGCCCCATACTGAAATATTTGCTGGATATTTATTTGTTTTTTCGCACGGCATATAGTCAAAAATAAACACAGAGTTCGGTAATGCTTCGTCTGGCTTTATAACTGATTCATTTTCACTAAAGGGGAAATATTGCAGTCCCGCAACCCCTTGCAGAATTTTTGCTAGACGCAAATACTTCGGCTGGTGGAGTGATTTCGAATAGAGGTATATGTTTTCGAAACGAAGGCCATTTTCTTCTTCTAACAAACTCAGGAGGGTGCAAGTCTTCCCAGAATTTGAAGGAGAGCATATAATTGCGCGAACTGTTCCCAGCAATAATTTTCCATGCCTCGATTTAAATGGACCAGTTTCAACTGCCTTGTCAATGTTACTAATACATACTGGCAGCCTAGTTTCCTGTGTGACAACTTCCATTATACTGCTATGCAAATCTGTAAATCTAAATTATTTATATGTTATAATTTTTTTTGGGAAAGTACGATAGGTCTGTGGTATACTGCTTTTTCTTTGGAATGTACAGGTAATTGCTTGTTTTACCAGCACCTGACTGACTTTGCCCGTACATGCAAGTTAGAAATGATGGGGGAATTTATTTCAATATGTCGCCCTTCTGCACCCTCCACGAAGACTAGCGCAGCTGCAGGTTTTGGAGACATCCGTAAATTAAATCAATTACATCTTGCTGATGACTCAAGACACCAAGGCGTGTTTTAGCACGCGCCCCGACCTGTAAATTACTATAATTTACATCAATTAACGAGTGGTGCTGACTCAAGACGTAGCAACTGCAGGTCTTTGAAAACGGTCGTAAATTAACGTAATTTAAATCGATTGCTGTGTGACTCAGGCTGCAAGTATCGTCTTTGGCGAGCGAACTGTAAATTAACATAAACTAAATCAATTAGCGTGTCTCGTGACTCAAGACGCTACAGCTGCCGGTTTTTGTGTCGGCCTAACGTAAATCATAATAAAGTTTGTCACACAGCAGTGACTCAATCGTTATTATTCGTCTTTAACTGCGTTCTTAAATGCCAATGACAGTGACTCACAGGTTAAGGAGTCTGGCTGATGACACATCAATCACAATTCACCTTTAATGATGTTCTTAAAATGCCACTGCTGCAGTGACTCATAATTGTCATCAATTACCTCTCAAGATGCTGCCAGGGGGCGTCTGACTGTCTTCGGGGTGGTGTGAGAACACGCCGGCACATTTATCATAATTTGTTTTTTAAAGGTGTCTGACCGTCTTTGTAGAATCAGAAGTCCCTGACAGCTGCCCCCTCCTATAATTCAGCCTAAATTACGTTTTGTTCTGAGAGGGGAACGCAAGCGCAATTTGGGTGAACTCATATATACGCCACTTGCATTGGGCTAGTGTTCAGTTTTGCGTTATCAGGGAAGACGCTGTTCGAACTGGCATTGTTGGACACTATTTTCGCGCGTTATGTCTACCTGCGACAATATGTCTTACGTTGAGGTGATCATTACTCCANGCATTGTTGGACACTATTTTCGCGCGTTATGTCTACCTGCGACAATATGTCTTACGTTGAGGTGATCATTACTCCACCTACGTCTCCGGCTACGAAACGTGCGCATTCACCTTCCATTGTGAAGGCGGCCGAGAACAAAATTGCAATTAAGAACACCGTTATTTTACAGTTTTTCAGCATTATTTCGCCTGCATGCGCGGTACTAGGTATTGGCCCGTGGGAGTGTCTAGAACTACAGACGACGAAACGTGTTCACACAACCGCGATAGCCATGCGAGAGGACATTACAGACATTGTTTCTGTTCTGCATATGTATATATTGAGCAAACATCAAAAAATGTGAGGCGGGGAAATTGGATGAGGGCCTTGGAGTTGCTAACTTCGTCCGCAATATTACCCCTTACTTCTACTAAAGAGCGGTGGTCGACTACTTCGATGAATTTGTTAAAGTNGCCTACGTCTCCGGCTACGAAACGTGCGCGTTCACCTTCCATTGTGAAGGCGGCCGAGAACAAAATTGCAATTAAGAACGCCGTTATTTTACAGTTTTTCAGCATTATTTCGCCTGCATGCGCGGTACTAGGTATTGGCCCGTGGGAGTGTCTAGAACTACAGACGACGAAACGTGTTCACACAACCGCGATAGCCATGCGAGAGGACATTACAGACATTGTTTCTTTTCTGCATATGTATATATTGAGCAAACATCAAAAAATGTGAGGCGGGGGAATTGGATGTGGGCCTTGGAGTTGCTAACTTCGTCCGCAATATTACCCCTTACTTCTACTAAAGAGCGGTGGTCGACTACTTCGATGAATTTGTTAAAGTCGACTTTTTTCAACAGGATGAAGCGACTACTACCGCCCTCAGCAACGATGTAGCACACGCAGCTGCAGACGTCGCCATAGAGAGGTTCCTACAATACTTTGTCTCGTGCGCCGACGCCAAGAACTCCACTGCTGCGAATGGATCCTCATCCGCCGTCGATTATGTGAGTTGCTCGACGTATGATTTCAACCAGGCATTTCAAAGCTCGCTCAATGAAGCAAGCAGCACTTCTGGCAATAATACAAATTACGCTTTGTTCATTTCTTTACAGAGCAGTGGTGTGACGTGTTACGAGGTTCGTTAGAAAATTGTGTGTATTCATTCTATGTCATGTTTTTTACTTGAAATTCAACCTGTGACAAGGTTCATTAGAAAAAACTCTTGACATTAAAATCAGATTGCTTACTGCGAAATACAATGTGTGTATCTACATATTGCATTTAATAAAAGGCGTAAATAATTCTGTCATGCTACTTATTTCTTTTTTTACTAAAAAACAATCCTTTTTTTCTACTTAAATACTTATTTACTGTGTATGTGTGTGTTGAGTTCAATTTAATCCCTGGGATGAGATAATTGCAAGTGTTTAATTTGAAATATTAATATTCAATGCGTAAGAAACTAACAACAACAAAAATATACCTGGGCTGAGATAATTGCAAGTGTTTAATTTGGAATATATTCATCTTCAACACCTAAGAAACTAACACAACAAATACATATATTAATTTTTTGATACTTTCAATTAATAAANTACTTGAAATTCAACCTGTGACGAGGTTCATTAGAAAAAACTCTTGACATTAAAATCAGATTGCTTACTGCGAAATACAATGTGTGTATCTACATATTGCATTTAATAAAAGGCGTAAATAATTCTGTGTCATGCTTCTTATTTCTTTTTTACTAAAAAACAATCCTTTTTTTCTACTTAAATACTTATTTACTGTGTATGTGTGTGTTGAGTTCAATTTAATCCCTGGGATGAGATAATTGCAAGTGTTTAATTTGAAATATTAATATTCAATGCGTAAGAAACTAACAACAACAAAAATATACCTGGGCTGAGATAATTGCAAGTGTTTAATTTGGAATATATTCATCTTCAACACCTAAGAAACTAACACAACAAATACATATATTAATTTTTTGATACTTTCAATTAATAAATTTATAATTATGCTGCTAATCAAGTACTTTTTAAACAAACACACTTCAATGTGCGCAGCCTCGCACGATTTAATGGCTAGAGGGGTGGTGGTGCCACATGGCTGCCGCTATGGAGGGGTCATGACGAAGAGACAGGGGTGACACAGCATCCAATATGGCTTATGATAATTAAAAAAAAATATACTTTTTTTAATTAACCGGCTGGCAAAATAGCTGCCACTGAAAACAACTTGTACTGACTGCAAACATGGCTGCCAACATGGCCACTGCTGTTGCTGCTGAGGTGGTGGTGGTGTCAACATGGCCGCCACCGCTACGGAGGGTGGCATCATCCAATATGGCTGCTGATAATTTTTCAAAAATGTATACTTATTTTACATAAGTTTTACACACATTTTTTTAATTTACTGGCTTTCAAAATGACCGCCACCATTGAAAACAACTTGTACTGACTGCAAACATTGTCGCCGATGATTTTTTAAAAACATTTATAATTTTTCTTACATAGATAATTGTTTTACTTACTGGCTGGCAAAATGGCTGCCAACTTGTACTGACTGCAAACATAACCGCCGATAATTTCTAAAAAATATTTATAACATTTTACATAAGTTTTTTTAATTTACAGGTTGGCAAAATGACCGCCACCATTGAAAAACAACTTGTACTGGCTGGAAAAATGGCCGCCATTGAAAACAACTTGTACTGACTGCATACATAGCTGCCAATAATTTTAAAAAATTCTAATAAAAATATTTTCCTTAAGTTTTACACACATTTTTCAATTTACTGGCTGGCAAAATGGCCGCCATGTTATATCATGCCTCATAAAATATGGCCACCAATAATTAAGAAAAAAATTTTACATAACTTTTTACATTACTTTTTTAATCACTGGCTGGCAAAATGGCCGACATGTCATTGCATGCCCCATCCAATACAGTATTTAAAAAAATTAATACAATTTTACATTAATACATTTTTTATTTACTTGCTGGCAAAATGGCCACCATGGGATGATATGTTCTAGAATGTACTGGCTGCAAACATGCCCGCCAAAATGGTCGCCAACATGGTCACCAACATGGCCGACCTCCTGCAAATGCATTCCTCCTACAAATGCATTCCTCCAGCTTTGTGTCCCTGTGTCCCTCCAGCGATCCTGCGTTCGAATACTCCATTTCCTACTACTGCCATGCCAGTAACTTGTTTGGAAGTGCGTTGCTCGGTGGTGTAATGCCATTTTAATTATAACCTGTACGAAGAGTCCTTTTCGCATGAGGAAGAATTACGACATTGGCTACTCACAGTTTATGCNACTCCATTTCCTACTACTGCCATGCCAGTAACTTGTTTGGAAGTGCGTTGCTCGGTGGTGTAATGCCATTTTAATTATAACCTGTACGAAGAGTCCTTTTCGCATGAGGAAGAATTACGACAATGGCTACTCACAGTTTATGCAACGTGATACATTGAAGAACCAAATCAATAACTGTAACGATACTTATTTTGAGAGCNTGGCTACTCACAGTTTATGCAACGTGATACATTGAAGAACCAAATCAATAACTGTAACGATACTTATTTTGAGAGCCAGAAAGTGATACCGTCCATACCCCCTGCTACATCGGTGGGTACTAATTCCACAGGTGATTGTGACGAGACAGTTAATGCTTAAGACGGAATGAGTACAGTACAGGCAGTTTGTGTGGAATGTATACTTGCAAGACTTTTGTGCGAAATCAACGAACTTCAAAATAAACTGTCGTCGGCTCTAAATACTGGTGACAATACAATTCCTGCTACAAAGAGAAGCAAATTTAGTATAGAATACACAACAGGAGGTGAAGATGACCACGAAGAGAGCATTGATGAAAATGAACATAAAGACAGTGATAATGTTGAAGACGATGATGGCGATTTGCTCGATGCACTGACACCCTTACATCACATTTGCTTCAACAAGCGACATGAATACGGGCCAAGAATACCGGCTACGTATTTCCCGAAGACCCGAATGAAATTGATAGACTCAGATATTTGATTGACTTTCAAAAACGTGGGGATCTCTTATGCATCGTTGAAATATATTCAATCATAAGTAAACTGAAGGAACGGGGATATATAGCATGATGTGATGAACAGCTTTCTTCTAAAATTAATTTACAATTAAATAAAAAATTGTTATTATAAAATAAATGTTTTTTCTTAATATTTTGTGTGTTGTATCCTTTTATCCCTCACAACTTTAAAGTGTTGCTTGGAGCACTTTACTATTTATGGAAAGATANGTTTGTGTGTTGTATCCTTTTATCCCTCACAACTTTAAAGTGTTGCTTGGAGCACTTTACTATTTATGGAAAGATCTGTATACAGAAAGATAATAAAGATTTTAGGTTAAAAAAAATGCATGAATGGTTGACTGCATACAAAATATTAATTCTATCAACATGTACAAATTTTGGAGACAATTGGTGAATCTTTTTTTAAATATGTGTGGACAGAGACAGACGACAAACCCATGGATTGAATATGGGTTAATGATTGGTGGAAATATTGCAAAATATTAATGGAAAGATTGAGAAAGATTGATGTAAAGATTGGAAGATTAATGGATTGATCCAAATATCGATGGAATGATTGGACGATTGATGGATTGATGGCCAAGGAAAGCACGAAAGTTAAGACTATTTATCAACCTCGTAAATTCTAAGTCTCTAGGGCCTGGCAGTATTGACATTTAAATTAATGCCAATTAAGCCTATAAAAGTGGTGGTAGATGCTGATNTTTTGTGTGTTGTATCCTTTTATCCCTCACAACTTTAAAGTGTTGCTTGGAGCACTTTACTATTTATGGAAAGATATGTATACAGAAAGATAATAAAGATTTTAGGTTAAAAAAAATGCATGAATCGNAATAAAGATTTTAGGTTAAAAAAAATGCATGAATCGTTGACTGCATACAAAATATTAATTCTATCAACATGTACAAATTTTGGAGACAATTGGTGAATCTTTTTTTAAATATGTGTGGACAGAGACAGACGACAAACCCATGGATTGAATATGGGTTAATGATTGGTGGAAATATTGCAAAATATTAATGGAAAGATTGAGAAAGATTGATGTAAAGATTGGAAGATTAATGGATTGATCCAAATATCGATGGAATGATTGGACGATTGATGGATTGATGGCCAAGGAGAGCACGAAAGTTAAGACTATTTATCAACCTCGTAAATTCCAAGTCTCTAGGGCCTGGCAGTATTGACATTTAAATTAATGCCAATTAAGCCTATAAAAGTGGTGGTAGATGCTGATNAAGTCTCTAGGGCCTGGCAGTATTGACATTTAAATTAATGCCAATTAAGCCTATAAAAGTGGTGGTAGATGCTGATCCATACCATTATTATAACATACTCGTGCATGTGGTCACTATTAGTATGATGGGCTTGGTTTATTCATATATACATACATTAAAAAAATCTGAGTAGCATACTTATACCGACAAAATATTCGAGGTAGTGAATAATTTGCATATTCTGGCATCGTGTATTAATCAGTCCTCGAGAGAGGTGACTGGAAATGTAGTATTTGAATGAGAGACTGTTGCATGTTTCCGGAACACACTATGTATAATATCGCACAACATTTAGTATTATAAACGTTTTCATAAACACACATGCATTTATTTATATTGTATGTTCAAAATGTCTGAGTCATCCGAACAACCTTGAGCTGATAATATTCGAGTGTATTAAAACAGCAGAAGGCGGCAGAACCAGTATTGTATATTTAACGTTTCTCCTTTTTTTTNTTTTTTTTTTTTTTTTTTTTGCTGAAATACTGACGATACATCTAATAACCTTATTCCTAGCCTCCTGTGCTTCCTCTGACAAATGTCACATGGGTAGCTTCGCGTTGCAGAAAATTAATTCACTAAGCTGTAAAATTTTGTGAACTGTGTTTGTGAGGTAGTAACATCCATGCAATTTATTAAAGTACGCCAAATTGTTTTCTTAGTATGAGTCAAAACAATCAACACTGGAAGAATGCACACTGGAAATAACAATAAAAAGTGAATTAAAATGTTTTATTAGACTATTCTCTGTAATCCAGTTCCTGTTGCTGATATTTCTAAGTCAGACAAACGCTGCATTGCTGAGTTCCCATATGCACTCGAGCCAAAGTTTTGCGTTATCCTTTGCATTAAATTTTTTCTGCGATACATTGAGATCATTCTTGTCCCGTCGTTATTTTGTTTTCTTTCTTACAGAAAAAATTAAACATTACCATTAAAAATATAGATTTAGGCCTTTTAACCGCGTCACCACTTTAAAGTTGGGAGCTCTTGGAGAACGGATAACAAACTGAAATTATATTCATGGAATGCATCTATTCCTGAGGCGATACTTGATACCGTGACTTTTGGGTTGGCGGGCAGGCAAGTTTACCCATACAAAACCAGTGCTAGTAAGAAACATTCAGTTAGCACATGCATTATGTATAAAAAAATAAATTGTAAGGCATACGTTATATATAAAAATACACTAAACAAATTAGAAGAACCTAATTTATGCATGAAGGAAAGAAAGCTTCAACTTCAAAAAGAATGATCAGCTGGGTTTTGTGATCCCTGGGCTAATGAGCTTATGAAACTCTGGCATTGAAGAGTACTGGTCTGTGTCAATGCCCTTACGACTTCCCCATCTATAATTGCCAATTGTAAAAAAAGTAATTTATTTCCATTGGCTTTGACCAGAAGTGTTTCTGTGAGCTTCCGCTGTTAGGCCCGTTTTCATACCGGACATGCGAATTACATGGTTTCCCATCTTTAAAGATGTTTGTCAAGTAAAGGGGCAGGTGGGGCAGATAAACTCTGTGAACAAGGATACACCAATATATCCTCTTTACTGTGTAGCAAATAATTTCGTGGCGTTCCGTGGCAATGAATGAAATATTATATCTACACGTTAAAAAATGGGTAAAAATAAACTATAGTTCGAAGACTGTAACTGGTTTAATAATGCAGATAAAACGTAATTTTTCCTTGCATTTAGTGCATATTTTGATGTGATCTAAAGAAAAACTACTGGACTTTATTTTCAGTGAATCAGGACTGCGAAATATTTCGGCTAATGGTAGAATATTGAGCAGAGAATGAGGGCTTCCTTGAAGTTCCTCAAAATCCTTCAGTTTTATCATGCGTTGTGCCTTTACATGACTTAAGAAATTAAACTTATTTTGAAAGCGTGTGGATTACCTCCTGGAGAAGAACTTTGATAAATTTGAGCTCGAAAAGAAAAACTGGGTTTTTTGATTTTTTTTTGCAATATGACGACGTGATCTGGCTCACTGTGCGACCACAGAGTACTTAAGAATACAGAAGGGAAATAGCCGCCTATACCGCGAGATCCAGCTGCAAACGCCAGCAAAATGGCGCCACTAGTCATAAAAGTGTCGGAACGCCGTTCGCCAATCAGCACCTGGTAACCTACTTGCTTGATGGGAACCCAGCCAATAGGGAACCTTCGCAGCACGCATGTAGCCAATCAGACACAAGGCATTTTCCCCAGAACGAGGAACAGTCAATGAGATAATGCGAATACCTGTATACGCCCACTTCAAAGGAATCGCCATGCCACTTCGCCTCTGTTTGCTTATCTAGTGCGTGGTGCAATGGCGCTAGAATATTTACGTGTATGAAGACACGGGTTCTTTCCGCCACTAACTGCCGACATTTTCCGATGATATATTCAGAAAATGTAATAAAAAATTATGGTACTTATGAACGTTAAAAATTAATTGGCAAATGTTTTTAATATCAAGTCTCCCACCCCAATGTTTACTCTATACATATAAGACACCGTAATATCAAACAAGCATGCAGCGTTAGAGATCTGACAAGGTGGCAGTCTCCCCGCTCTTTTCAAGGACTTATTTCCTTACTTGCAAATTCATGTAGAAACAAACCAACTAATAATAACAATACAAACATTGTTGTACTGTTGAATTAGAAGGAAAATCCAGAAAGAGCAATCATCTAATACATTGTTTGGAATTCACACAAATGGATATTAATAAATTAGGATATACGGAGCATTTGTGTATTGCTGCATTTAACTACGTGCAATTAAAGTATTTAAATAAATAAAAATATGAATCGCATAGAACTGTTATACTAAAAAATTGTATTATAAAAATTATGATTACTATTATATAATATTCAGTAGCTAAGATTGGCAGCCTTGCCTTGTGCTTATCGTTTGAAAACATCATAACATAACTAGAGTCGAAGTCCGGTTTGAGGAATTCATCTCTACGAATGAGCGCAACCTCAATTCTGTTATGTAGCTTGCTTTCAAATTTATAAGATTACATCAATTCAAAATTATAACAGATGGTTTGCATACACGTATTTCAGAAATTATAGCGAATACACTCAATGCGTGTATTAAATCCCCTTTTCAATGTAATATAAGTACAAATATTCATTACTGCTAAAGTTATCAAAAGGGAGTCAAATTTAACAATGGAATAAATAAC
Organism: Clitarchus hookeri; assembly: GCA_002778355.1. Lineage (NCBI taxonomy): Eukaryota > Metazoa > Arthropoda > Insecta > Phasmatodea > Phasmatidae > Clitarchus > Clitarchus hookeri. Next base: position 2,648,430 of record NQII01000013.1, read on the forward strand.
TGAATCACTGGCGGTACCAAAGTTAAAAAAAAACAAGCTGCTTAATATCTCACATGAAAGATTTTGTATTCATCAGCGGGAATAGCAGAAAGACAGTTTGGAATCGCCTCTACGATCTCTAGTATTTGTTTTTCTGACTATAATACTTGAGAATGCCCTTTGCCAGAAGTAAGAAACTTTACTATATCAGAATTTTCATTTGTAGAAATTTTTTTGGTTTGCCTGAGTTTGCTTTCATCTAGGATAAAATATCAATTATTAAAGAGCATTCTAGTTGAATTTTATGACGAACCTAATAATCAAGGAGTAACATAGTTAGGCAAAATGCCANAGCATTCTAGTTGAATTTTATGACGAACCTAATAATCAAGGAGTAACATAGTTAGGCAAAATGCCATTAGGAAAATGCCATTATGCAAATTTCTGTTAGGCAAAATGCCTTTCGGTGAAATGCAGTTTTCATATTTTAGGCAGAACANAAAATGCCATTATGCAAATTTCTGTTAGGCAAAATGCCTTTCGGTGAAATGCAGTTTTCATATTTTAGGCAGAACACCGTTAGGCAAAACGCTGTTAGGCTAAATGTCATTAGGTAAAACACCATTAAGCAAAAGGCCGTTTGGCAATTCACCTTCAGGGTGGTTGTGAGGGGTGGGGTTATTGGTTATGGTTGAGGGGTGTGCGGGGGAAGGGAGTCTAATGATATATTCCTAGATTTTTAATTTTTTTTCGATTTTCTCGATGGTGTTGGTGAGGGGTGGTGGTGTAAGCCTGGTAAAGAGTAGTAAAATGTTTTATGTTTCTCAATTTTTAATTTTTAAATGATGTTATTATNTCTCGATGGTGTTGGTGAGGGGTGGTGGTGTAAGCCTGGTAAAGAGTAGTAAAATGTTTTATGTTTCTCAATTTTTAATTTTTAAATGATGTTATTATTTTTTTATTGTCAGGGTGTTGGGGGGAGGGGTGTAAGCGCAATAGAAGATTGGTAGAGTGAGGAGGAAGGGTGGTGGTAGAGGAGTGAGAATGTGGTAGGTGCAGGATGGTGCCATGTCCACTGATCTGCCCCGATTCGCTGGACCTGGCATGGAGACTGACATCTGCTTTTACTGCTCTGTGGATTAAGTGGCTCATTCTGTTTGCTCCTCTGAGAACTTTCTGGCTATCGCATCGTGGAGATTTGACTCCGCTTTGCTCATTTTTATATTTTTATTGGAAATTTTTTGGTGAAAAAAGTGATTGATTTTGGAAGTGATTTTTGGACTGAAACATGCCATTTTGTCAATAACATGGCCGTACCAGGCCGCCGCCCGTAACCTCCGCCTATGACATAATTGTGCTAGTCCTGAATCCTACTCCATGAATCCTGTCCCAAAATGAATAAAATCGTACTACTCTAGTGGTTATAAGTGGTTTGTATGCTTGTTATGTTCGGTTCGTATGGACAATAGGTATGGATGGTTGTTATGGTAGGTTTATAAATTTATCTGGCGTGACTTGCTTGTATGGATGCTTCATATAGTTGGTCATACTAGGTATGTTTGGCTTATATGGCTTCTTCATATTGTCTGTTTGTATGGGTGGGTGGTTTGGTCGATTCGTGTGGTTGGCTGGTATGGTCGGTTTGTATGGTTGCCTGATATGGCCGGTTCATATGGACAGCTGGTTTGGATGATTCATATGATCGGCTGTTATGGTTGGTTTGTATGGTTATCAGGCATGGGTGGCTTATATGGCTGGCTGATTGATTGTTCATATGGTTGTGTGATATGGGGAAATGGTTCATTTGTTTTGGTTGGTCTGGTTACTCGGAATGATAATTTGATATTGTCGAATCGTATGGGCGGTTTATGTTATTCGTTGATATGGTTGATTCGTATGACTAGCTGGTATGGGTGGATGATTCATTGGTGTTGGTTGGCTTGATGGCTCGAAATGATCATTTGGTATGGTCGGACTGTATGACTGGTGTTGATGGATCGTATGGTAATCTGTTATGATCAGTTGGTATGGTAAGTTCGTATATTTGGTTAGTATTGATGTTTTGAATGGTGTGCTCACATGGCCGGTTTTATGGGTTGTTTGTATGGACAGATAGTATGTTAATTTCCTACGGACATCGGGTGTGTATGCCTGATAGGGNCGGTTTTATGGGTTGTTTGTATGGACAGATAGTATGTTAATTTCCTACGGACATCGGGTGTGTATGCCTGATAGGAATGGATGTAATGGTTGGCAGGTCTTAGTGGTTCTTATATCGGTTGGGTGGTATGATCATTTGGTAGTCAGTTCGTATTTTTGGCAAATTTTGATGGCTTGTATGGTTGGTCTGTATGAATGATGCTTATGGATGGTCTTAATTATTGGTACATCCAGCTGGTACAGAGAGTCTGTATGGTTGACAGGTATCCATGGAAGGTTCTTTGGTGTTTTTAATTCGGATGGTCTGGTTTATTTGTGTCTTTATCGCTAATGATTATAAAATAGNCGGTTTTATGGGTTGTTTGTATGGACAGATAGTATGTTAATTTCCTACGGACATCGGGTGTGTATGCCTGATAGGGATGGATGTAATGGTTGGCAGGTCTTAGTGGTTCTTATATCGGTTGGATGGTATGATCATTTGGTAGTCAGTTCGTATTTTTGGCAAATTTTGATGGCTTGTATGGTTGGTCTGTATGAATGATGCTTATGGATGGTCTTAATTATTGGTACATCCAGCTGGTACAGAGAGTCTGTATGGTTGACAGGTATCAATGGAAGGTTCTTTGGTGTTTTTAATTCGGATGGTCTGGTTTATTTGTGTCTTTATCGCTAATGATTATAAAATAGTTATCAACTGTGTTTATTAAGAGTCCAGGCGATAGTGAGATATATTGAGCTGAATCAGCTTTTGCTGGCCTTGCACTTTCGAAGTTTCGTGGTAAATACCCTAAATTTTAAAAAATGGCATCATTGTCAATGTAAGAGGACCAGCTGGAGTCAGAATCAGCTTTTGCTGGCCTTGTACTTTCGAAGTTTCGTGGTAAATACCCTAAATTTTCAAAAATGGCATCATTGTCAATGTAAGAGGACCAGCTGGAGTCCGAATCAGCTTTTGCTGGCCTTGTACTTTCGAAGTTTCGTGGTAAATACCCTAAATTTTCAAAAATGGCATCATTGTCAATGTAAGAGGACCAGCTGGAGTCAGCGATGGTAACAACAAAGACATAGTCAGGTCACACTCTGTTCGCAGTCACACCAGTATACGAAGTCTTCAACCTTATACCTACACCCCAATAGCTCACCGGCTCTCAAGACCTCGCTGTTAAGAGCTGCCCAAATCTTTTCACTTACAATAGCTCACTGGTCAAAGCAGGTGTTTAAAATTTAAGCAGATATTTACATTGGTGCGAAAATATATATGTGCAATTACGAGCATGACTGATAATAACACATTGTGATGGAAGAGTCGGACACAATGTAACTTACCAGATGGATGGCTATAGAGGTCGGGGAAGTGAGAGCAATGTCACCTCTCGCAACAGAAGAAAAGCTGTGGCTTTGGACACCTCAATTATTTGCATATATTGAAATACCACGTGATCAATAGTAAATCATGAGAGATGGTGGGGGGTGAAGGGATGGTTGAAGGTATGGTATATGGCGAGGATGGATGGTGAGGGGGTCCAGTTATGATTAGTAAATGGGGAAGGGATGGTATGGGCGGGTGAGGGTGTCATGTGCTACATAAAGCAAATTATTAATTGGAATAGGAGGTCGGGAATTTGGCCGAAAATACAGTCAGTAAAATAAATAGATGGGGGTTCAGTAGCCTGCTGGTCACCTTATTGGGAGGGGCTGTGTGTTCTGCCATCTATTAGANTAGGAGGTCGGGAATTTGGCCGAAAATACAGTCAGTAAAATAAATAGATGGGGGTTCAGTAGCCTGCTGGTCACCTTATTGGGAGGGGCTGTGTGTTCTGCCATCTATTAGAAAATCGAAATAAGTGCATGAAATGAAAGTGAAAAACACCGCATTTGCATCTTTTTTTTTTAGTAATTTAATACTGTATATTACTATCTGGATTTTTTCGGTGTTTACAAATTCTTTTATAAATGCTTCCTTTAATTTTTTTTTGGGGATTTAAAAAAGAAAAGTAATTAAAAATTTTTTTCTAATTTTCCCCCATTTTTGCAATTGGGTGGGAGCAATTTTGGGAGAGGGGTGGGGAAGCATTGTGAGAATGGAGTGGGGGTGCTTATGGGGGAGGAATGAAATGGAGAGGGGCTGGATGTGAACAAGGAGTGGTTGTGGGTGGAGGAATTAGTGTCAGGAGAGGTGGAGGTGAGGGGGAAATTATTGTGCGAGGAGGGAGTGGAGGTGTGGTGAGTGAATTAAGTGATTTGGGTGTCTCTTAACAGCAAGGTCTTGAGAGCCGATGAGGATGATTAAGGTGAGTATGGGGCAGCACCGGAATGAAAGGGCAGGGGAAACGGGAGATCCCGAGAAAATCCGCCGACCAATGGCATCATCCGGCACGATTCCCACTTGCGAAAGGGGCGGTGAGGGAAAGTAGTTTGGTGGGGGTGGGGGAAAGTAGTGTAGTAGTGAGTGGGGGNGGGGTGGGGATGTGGTTGAGGTGAGGTTAGGTGAAGTGCGAGCAGGGGGAGGGTGTGTGGGTGAGTCGGGTGGTGCGGATCAGAGGGTAGGGGGGCTGTATGGTGAGGGTAGTGGAATGATTGAGATTGGGCTTAGGAGGGGTATGGTATGGGTGTTGGAGGTTGTGAGGGGAATAAGGGTGGTGGAGTTGGTGTTGGCGAGAAGGAAGGGGTTTATGGTGAGGTGGTTGTGGGAGGTAAATGGGTGGTGAGAGGGTGTGTGGGAGTGTGGTGCAAGATGTTTGTTGGAGGGGGCATGACAGCTGATCCCCCTGATCTGCTGGACATAGCTCTGATCCTCGAATCCACTTTGTTGCTCTGAGGATTATGTGGTTTGTATGTGGAGGAGCCTCGAATTCACTTTGCTCATTTGAGGACCCAATCAATAATTTTTTTTTTGGATTTGGGGGGGGGGTGCAGTTTAAAGTGAATGTAATATATTTCTGAAGTGGTTATTTTGTAAAGCTTACAATTTTAACAGTTGGGCGTGACTAAATCCAACACAGTGGACAGCTTCAGGCCTCGGCTCCCTGCATCCTTAGACGACTCTGTTATCCAACCCCAACAACCCGTGGGCCCGAAGATACCAAACACACTACTTAGAGGTTTTTACGAAAGTTATGTTANGACAGCTTCAGGCCTCGGCTCCCTGCATCCTTAGACGACTCTGTTATCCAACCCCAACAACCCGTGGGCCCGAAGATACCAAACACACTACTTAGAGGTTTTTACGAAAGTTATGTTACTTTACATTTCCAAACTTTTAATATTAAAATTTTATTGGCATCAAGTTTGTCCTTTTTTAAGAAGTGTTAAAATTTTTTTTTTTTTTTTTTTTTGGTAGATCATTGCAATTTCAAATTTGTTCTTGTAAATGCCTTATTATTGGAAATTTTCATGTGACTGTTGCTGGTCTTGTGTGTAAATAATTCGCCAAATTATGGTGGTTTTTGTATTTTTTGTATAAATTACGTATTTGAATATATTTTATTCTCTAAGAAATCATTGTAGCAATTAATTAAAAAAGAAGAGCTGTTAGCACATAAATAAACATAAAACATTTGAAATTTTTTTGGACATTTTTACAAACTTCACTTGAGTTTAAATTAACCGTTTTAGAGCAACTTAGTGGTTGTGCGTGTTTTTGAGAAAATAATGGTTTTGAAACGAAACATTGATGGACGGGAGAAACATATCTTTCATCTGGGGGAGCGTCCGTCGCAATTATATAGATACATTTGAGAAATTTTGTTATTTTCTACAGTGTGTGGTAATATGGGATAGAGTACAATTTATCGTAGCTGTAATTATAGCATGGAATCTCTCTTTCAAGCAGCAAAATTTACCTTTTTAATGCCAATGCCTATGCTACTAAGGATTTTTTCAGATCTCAGAGGATGAATGTTTACTGAAGAGAGAGTTCATATACCTACATTTTTCATTCCGTACTTTCTGTGAACTGTTGTTTCAGTGTTATTTTATAAGATGAAAATTTATTTAGCTCAAAGGCTGTCTGCATTCTGTATTCCCCCTGTACTCACGAAATACTGCACCTCGTTATACCATTAAAGGGCCCGCCTGCCTGGAGATTTTTTCCGCATTTGAGGCCGAAAAGCGCGAGAGCTAGAAGGCCTACACTGGCACGCGCTACAAGTGCGCCATCCCCGCTACGCCTAGGGCTCTGAATTGGCGTGCAGTGTTCTCATCGTGCTGCGTATACCTATGGGACTTTCAGTGGTGACCCTATAATTTTATTGGTGGAAAGTCTGTAGTAAGGTTCAATGCATGTCTCTCGATTACTTCTGTGTGTATATAACGCGTATAATTTGAGATACAGATATTTGAAACAACTGTTTTTAGCTATGTTGGAGTGCTGTGAAATGGTGTTTCTAATGCTCGTGACATCTTGGAAGTAACCGACAGGCATAGTTTGAAGTGTGCGTTCATTTCGTAGACTAGCACTTTTGACGGACGTTTAATAGTTTCGTAAAAAAAAACCTGGAATTCAATCACATTGCAACGCAGTTCGAGCGCCAGGCAGGTGGGCTCCTTAGTAACTAAATTTTACATGTTATTCAGGGGGATGAGTGGCGCGTGACACGTCTTGCTTTAATATGCGCGTACTTAACAAATAGCTAAATTGTAAAGTAATTAATTTTTGTCTCTGTCTTTCAGTGATTCTACGGATGTCACACAGCATTACACGTCTCGTTGAACAACTTCTCTAGATTGATGTGATTAAAATATCTTATAGTTTAAAAGTTTTGGGCAGAATTTTTGTGTTCGCAAGTAATTTATAAAATAAATAATGGAGAAACAAGCAAGGCGCAGGCATTTGCCCATGCAATGAAACACTGGTCATATTCGACGAAGCGACTAGATCTAGTATTAAGGAACTTGAATTATTTATTTTATGAGCTGCAGATTGTGGGCAAAGGGTGAGGTTACACAAGAAAAATGATCACGAAACTTTTTGGAACAGTATTAAAATTGTCAATTATATTATAATGCTCATAGTGAGTTAAGAAAATGCATAAGACCACATAAAAAATCTGCCAAGTAATTAATTTTTGGTAGGTCCTATGTGACAAGTATCATAATATTTTGTCCAGAAACGGAAAAATTGATGAACATGTACTCGATACTGGCAGATAAGAACCAAGCGACGTGCAACACTTTAAGTATTCCTGTACGAACACTGCTACCTTTCTCCCTTTCCCCAAAGCAATCTGGGCAACAGTGGTGTAGTGGTCAGATTATTCGCCTCCCACCTAGGCGAGCCAAGTTCCAATTTCAGCCAGGGTGGCTTTCGAATTTTCGCATGTGGGAATAGTGCCAGACGACCCGCTGGTGGGCGTGTTTCCTCGGAGATCTTCTGTTTCCCCAGTCCTTGCATTCCGATGATAAGAGCCGCCCGAATCTCTCGACTCCACTCTCCTAAGCGATCGTTTCTCAGGTACTGGTAACCTGACGGATGCACGAGGGCACTTTCAAAGCTGGGCTTTAGCCATATCTCACTGATAAAAATTGATGGGAGAAATATTAGAGTTAAAGATAGCGCATAATTCTGTAAAGTGAGAAAGAAGAGACTAAGCGTTCACGTAGGCGAAATTTAGGGAGTAACAGAGGTTGTAGAATGCGGCCTACAGTATATAGCTGGTAGTCGTGGTGCCATAGAATGAAGCAGAAAGGAGGGTTCTGGTGGACCAACTGTTTGCTGATCGAAGGTAAGGGTACTTAAACCCACAGAAGGAGGTCGATAAAGGGCATTTTGGTAGGAGAGATAGCAAAAATTTCTATGAAATCGGTCAGATATCATAAAGTTAATATATCAAAATATCAATACATATTTATCATTTAATGCATTACGTCCTTATGCATTGTACAATTTTATGATGTGTAAAAAAATTACCGGTGCCTATTTTTTGTTGTAAAATAATCCTACTAATATTATAAATGCGAAAGTCTGTGTGTGTGTAAGTGTGTATGTTTGTTACCACTCAGCTCCATAACAGCTGAACAAATTTTGATGAAATTTGGTATGTACTTTAGGTCCTGAAATAGGACATAGGATACTTTTTATCCCTGTAAATTGTACGGGTCCTGTGGAATAACTACAAAACGTAATTCTGCAACGACTGGGATCGTGACCGAACTCAACTCCATAATGGCTGAACAGATTTTGATGAATCTTGGTATGTAGATGCTTTAGGTCCTGGAATATGACATACGATACTTTTTATGCAGGTCCTGTGGAATAACAACGAAACGTTATTCTAGAACAGCTGGGAACGTGACCAAACTCAGTTCCATAACGGCTTAACAGATTTTTATTAAATTTTTTATGTAGGGACTTTAGGTCCTGGAATAGGACATAGGATACTTTTTATCACGGAAAATTGTACAGTTCCTGTGGAATAACAACTAAACCTAATTCTGCAATGGCTGGGAACGCGACCGAAATATTTTTTTCCTATGCTGTCAAAATTTATCAGAACACCAAAGGACCTCTGAAAAGACTTAACGACTGCTATCAATTCATCACAACCGGGACCGAACATTTAACGAGCCCTCCCAAGCCCGGAAGCGCTCAGATGTTATGCCACTAAACGGTCACCCATCCAAATGTGTGCCACTGGGAACGTTGCTTAACTTTGGTGATCGATTAATATCCCTCAGCCATGCGCAAAAAGTAGTACCTAGGTACACTTATTTCTGAAGCTACAACTTGATAAAACTGACGTTTTTATTTTCATACATCGATGCTGGAAAGCGGAAATGTGGTAACAACGCGATGGTTGCACAAATACAATACAAAAACCATACCCTACTTTTTGGCTATCGGGTAACAAATATTTCCTTTCTTTTGGGTTGCCGTAATCAGTTAAGTTAAAAACCTAGGTCAACATAGTATACTCTAAAAATCTGTTTTCACATAAATTATTATTTATTAGTGTATCACTATAAAACTCAATTGTACCCGGGCGAAACCGGGCCGGTTCGCTAGTGTTATAAATATACACAGAGGTGACAAAAGTCATGGGATAGCAATATACAAATAAACAGATGTCAGTAGTATCGCGTACAAAATGTATAAATGGGCAGTGCATTGGTTGGGCTTTCATTTGTAGTCAAGTGATTCGTGTGAAAAGGTTTCTGACTTGATTATGGCCGCACGACGGGATTTAACAGACTTTGAACGCGGAATGGTAGTTGTAGCTTCACGCATGGAACATTCAATTTCGGAAATGGTTAGGGAATTCAACATTCCGAGATCCACAGTGTCAATAGTGTGCCGAGAATAACTAATTTCAGGCATAACCTCCCACCATGGACAACACAGTGGCCGAATGCCTGCACTTAATGACCGAGACCAACGACGTGTGCGCAGAATGGTCAGTGTTAACAGGCAAGCAACACTGCGTGAAATAAACGCAGGAATCAATGTGGGACGTACGACGGACGTGTCCGTTAGGACAGTGCGGCGAACTTTGGCTGTACTGGGCTATACCAGCAGAAGACCGACTCGAGTGCCTTTACTAACAGCACGACATCGTCTGCAGCGCCTCTCCTGGGCTCGTGACAATATCAGTTGGACCCAAGACTACTGGAAAACCGTGGCTTGGTCAGATTAGTCCCGATTTCAGTTGGTAAGAGCTGGTGGTAGGGTTCGATTGTGGTGCAGACTTCACGAATCCATGCACCAAAGTTGTCAACAAGGAACTGTGCAAGTTGGTAGTGGCTCCATAATGGTGTGGGATGTTTTTACATGGAATGGACTGGGCCCTCTAATTCAACTGAACCAATCATTGACTGGAAAGGGTTATGTTCAGCTACTTGGAGACCACTTACAGCCATTCATGGACTTCATGTACCCAAATAACGATGGAATTTTTACGGATGACAATGCGCCATGTCACCAGGCCACAACTGTTCGCGATTGGTTTGAAGAACATTCTGGACAATTCCAGCGAATGATTTGGCCACCAATATTGCCCGACATGAATCCCATCGAACATTTATGGGACATAATCGAGAAGTCAGTTCGTGCAGAAAATCCTGCACCGACAACACTTTCGCAATTATGGACGTCTATAGAGGCAGCATGGCTAAATATTTCTGCCGGGGACTTCCAACGACTTTTTGAGTCCCTGCCACGTTGAGTTGCTACACTTCGCCGGGCAAAAGGAGGTCCGACACAATATTAAGAGGTATCCCATGACTTTTGTCGCCTCAGTGTATTTCTCAATAACAAATTCCTAAGTTGTAGGGGGTCGCGGCGGTGTAGTGGTGAGACTACTCGCCACCCGTCTAGGCGAACCGGGTTCGATTCCTGGATCGTGCTGGACGATGCTGCTGGTCGGAGTGTTTTCTCAGTGATATCCCGCCTTCCCCGCCCCTGCATTCCGGCGCTGCTCCATACTCAACTCACTTCGACCCCATCGGCTCTCAAGACCTCTATGTTAGGAGCCACCCAAATCACTCCACTTCCAAGACTTAATTTGTGCAACCATTCTTAAAGTATTTCCAAAATGTAGATTTTTTCATCCTTATATATTTAAATTCTGCCTGTTGCCATAGTTTCCATGAATTTGCAAACAACATTTTTTTTCTGGTAAAATAACAGCAAAGATTTTATATTTTTGCTCAATTTACTATTACTTTAAGTAATAAAATTATTTGCGCTGAAATAAGTTATGTGCCTTTACTCATAAGTAGTTCAACTATGGAAATTCTGGCACAATGTAAAGAGACTGAGAAGAGTTGCGGAGCTGTCAGTTTCTTCGGGTTAACTAGGGATTTCTCGGTAGATTTTGGCCGAACACTACTCCTGGATGACTAGACGAGCATGTTTAAATAATATTGTCGGAATAGAAAATTTGGTTCTGGACTTGTTATTGCTATTGTACATTTTTTTATTGGTACGACTGGGAGGCCGCGAGATTCGGGTAGTTTATAGCAGGAGGGCGTATCCGCGAGGGTTTGGGCTGACATTTCATGGAAGGCCACTGTCGTCAATGGGTTCAGTGTTCCACTTTCGTGAAATTTGCAGTGTTCGCCGGTGGTCGGCAGCTGTCCTGTTGCAAAATGTGGGGACAATGGGAAAGTGGCCAGCCTCGGGTCATCAACCGAAGTCATGTTGGCTTAGCAGTTGTCGCCCCGAGTATGTGTGAGCGACGCGTTCATGAGGTCGGTAAGTCGATGGCCTGGCACGAAAGTGTGTGGATAGGTGCTGCGGAGAGTGCGTGAATATACCTAGATGGGGGCTCGGGCATGCGTAGGGCCAGATTTTGGTTGACATCGATAAGCTGTTGAAGTGCGGGATTACGATGGGAGTTTGCCGAAAATAACTGGTCCAGATGTAAGATGTGTGCTGTGATCCCAGCTAGGTAGGATGTTAACTTCCTACTCTGCGGAAGCCTGGACAGTCTGAGTAGGGAGGGGCTGACGTGGTTCGTCGAGGGACGGTTAATCTGTAACATAGAATTTAGGCTTAATCTTAATATTAAATTAAGGATTCTTAGGTTATGAAAATTATGGAAATTAAGGTGTTTAGATATTTTTGTGCCGGCTCCCCTTGCATGGCACTCAGGCTTAGATGTAATGTCGACTTATTTTGGATTTGAGCAGAGTAATGATTGAGTTTTGTAAAGTAAATAACATTGTGATCTGTCTAGATAACTACCATGGAAAATAAGAGGTAGCATGGGATGATCTGGTTGGCCCATCCAGAGGTTTTCTCTGGTGTCCGGATCAGCTGAGGTTGGACTCGTGCTGGCAGTGGTTGACTCCGCATGCTGGAGGAGGCTCGGAGAGATTCCCCCTCTTGCTGAAGAGCCGGGCGGTGAGCAAGGCACTGCTCCAGTAGCGTCCCGCGATTGACGTGAGGGGTGTGGGTAGTGCTCCGGCCAGACCACACGCTTGGTAAACTGAGTACTAGGATCTCAGGCCTTGTGGTAGGACATGCTCGGTGCGATCTGGTAAATCAGATCGGGGCTTATGCTTGGTGCGGCCTGAGGAACAGGTCGGGGCTTTGGATTTGGTCAATTTCGGTGAGCGCTGGTCATGTCTGCGATGAGAGGGCGTGATCCCTCTTCCCCACCTACTGGGAGGCATTAGGCCTCGACTGCCCTGTAGAGGGCGGGAACTAAATAATCTACACTCGCGAACTCAGGAATTATGGACTTGGTTTAGAGAGCGCGTAGCAGTTTTCTTGATAACCACCCCTACTTTTATTTATTTATTCTTCTGATTGAGTTACGAACTCCTCCATTCGAGTTTGTAACGGTACAGGTTGTAGATAGGGTAATGAGTAAGGATTGCGCCCGTGCCATGACAATATTAATAATGCTTTAACTATAAAATTGTATGAAAGAAAACTTTTTATTAAAACCCAAACTTTACCCTATTTCAAAAAAAAATATTTTTTAATTAACGGTAAACTTGAATGTAAATAATATCGGAAGCATGATCATAATCAACATTATAAATAAAAGCTATAACAAATAATGAAAATGTATTTTTATTTACAAACATTAAAAGTCGCGNTCATAATCAACATTATAAATAAAAGCTATAACAAATAATGAAAATGTATTTTTATTTACAAACATTAAAAGTCGCGCAGTTACTAAATTTATTTCCCAGTAGTAGTGCAATTAAACCTAGAGTTTATCTACATCCTTATTACTAAAAATCTCNCAGTTACTAAATTTATTTCCCAGTAGTAGTGCAATTAAACCTAGAGTTTATCTACATCCTTATTACTAAAAATCTCTATTATCATAGTGATAAAAACATATTTAATAGCTTTTTAAATTAAAAATACCATGAATTATATTTGTAGGTAAGAATGCCTGCACGATTCATGTTTCAATAATTTTGATATACAGGTTGGTTCACGAGGAATTGCCGCCCCTCGCAGGGCTTATTCCCTACATCTTTTGGAGCAAAATATGTCATAACATGTGGGGTCTATTCCCAATATTTACAGAGTTATTCAAAACATTTTAAAAATGATGTATAAAATAATAATCCATTTAGAAGTAAATACAGTGATGTATTATCAGACCGTATTGTTTACAGTTGAGCATCACAACTGTGTCTAACAAGCCTACAAAATATCTTCAAAAATGTTTCCGTCTACCTCCATTGAACTTATTTGTCAACAGGTTTCACCCTGACAATAATGTCAGTCATCGGACAATAATGTTCACATTCAAGGTTGGTCGAAGTGGTCGGCCACAAAACATAAAGTAGATGAGATGATAATGATTTGCATTAGTATACAGTAATGTGCCATGATAATAAGATCAAGAGTGGGCGTGGTCTGGTAAATGCGCTGATCAACCNTTGCATTAGTATACAGTAATGTGCCATGATAATAAGATCAAGAGTGGGCGTGGTCTGGTAAATGCGCTGATCAACCCCTCCCTTTCGAGACACACATTCCAGGCTATAATTATTGCGACCTGGTACGCGACTAGCACGAATATTAAAGTGAGGTGACGTACCTGTCAATATGTTGTACGAAGAGTGCAAGGAACACAATATTGCCTACGCGACCAGTNATTAAAGTGAGGTGACGTACCTGTCAATATGTTGTACGAAGAGTGCAAGGAACACAATATTGCCTACGCGACCAGTGGCAAGTTGGAAGACAGGCAGCGGCCGACACCGTTCTTGCAGATAAAGCCAAGTCAATAGTAAGTTCGTCCAAGTCCAAACTCGGCGAACATTTAGCTGCGTGGGGAGTGGTCCCTGGCGGTGATAGATTTTCAAACTTACTTCTCAGTACCGACCATAGATAAACACAATTGTATGTTCTGTTATGTCAAGGTAAACTGCAAGAGAGGGGGCTGTATTTACCATAGGTTCGTTTGAGATCGAAGACATAGTCGAGTACCTTAAGTGGGAGCTGGGGCTGCACATGACATTGATGCTGCACGGTAATGCAAATACACCACAACACAAGGTGTATTGTACTGCAGAGATAGTCTTCAAATAAAGTGATATGCTTGCCTCCATGCTAGGTTAGAGAACCTAAAATACGAGGCGAATAAAACACACGAATCTACCATGCTGGTAAACATCATCCTTGTGAACTTTATAAGAATAAACTGTAATATGGTTAGTGGATCGTATCTCAACGGCAAGCATTGTCAGACACTTCACGAATTTTCCGCGATGGTTCCACCAGGCTATAAGCTGGTGAACGTACTGAAGACACCCATTTGCATTCTAGCTGTGATGGAGAACGTACAGGAAGTCATATTATCTATGATGGACCTAGACAGTCATTTGATTAATTTCCGAAGTGAGGAGATGACAGTATGCTTACATTGAAAAAAGATGGGACTGAAATTTAAGCATGTGCATACAAAAGCAATAAAGGAAGCTTACCATACCAAACAGAAAGTCAGTACGAGGCGAGCACACAGAGCACTAACATCTGAAAATGCTTGTTTCCTTAGAAGATTGGGTCTGACGATCAACAACAAGTATTAAAATGGAAATATTAAATGTAGCAGAGCTGGCGGGGTTCGAAGATGCGATCACCGAAGCAGAAATCCACACTTACTCGCCCTATCCGCCAGGCCCATACATACCCTCGTCCGAGGTTTGGATCCCTGTGCAAAACCAAGATATATACACCGTCTCATGTATTTCATATTTTCGGTTCCGAGGAACACTAACAAAGGCAGGCAACGCCCTACCTGTGACGACAAAAATCATTAGAAATGGTATACTACACATTATAAGCAGAATCGTGTACGAACTGAACGGGTGTGAAGTAGNACGACAAAAATCATTAGAAATGGTATACTACACATTATAAGCAGAATCGTGTACGAACTGAACGGGTGTGAAGTATATGCCATGAGAACTGTTCGAATCACGGCCACCATAAAGAACTATCTCTCATTGACGCATAACCAACTGCCGTCAGCCAAAATGGCAGGCTGGGGGATCAAGGAGGACTTTACGGTCCCTGTCTATGCTAATGGTATATTTGTAGTATGTATTCTGCAAGCCATGCTGTTAGGGTTCGCTGAAGGCTACAAGCATGTAATTATTAATTCAGAGNACGACAAAAATCATTAGAAATGGTATACTACACATTATAAGCAGAATCGTGTACGAACTGAACGGGTGTGAAGTAGATGCCATGAGAACTGTTCGAATCACGGCCACCATAAAGAACTATCTCTCATTGACGCATAACCAACTGCCGTCAGCCAAAATGGCAGGCTGGGGGATCAAGGAGGACTTTACGGTCCCTGTCTATGCTAATGGTAAATTTGTAGTATGTATTCTGCAAGCCATGCTGTTAGGGTTCGCTGAAGGCTACAAGCATGTAATTATTAATTCAGAGCAAGAGTTAGTTATTCTCATGGCCAACATGCAAGCGAACACACTCCTGGAACCTGCCCCAGCACCGGAAGCCTCAGTATTGGCGATATGTTCTATTGACTGGTTACTGCCCCACGCACAGGTAAGAATGTTGGAGCGAGTGAAATTTTTGAAATACGCGGAGAAAGGAAGGAACGTCGAAATTGTGTTTCGTACATTGATTTTAGAGACACACCCGAGTATACCAAGCTCCGTGAATGTAAATTGGAATGTTAAAACTAGTTTTACAAGTGAAAAATCACGCTATATAATAGTTGTGTTTCAGACAGGCAAACAGAATTTTATCAATATGGACTGTCCGAAATTTTATCACGTAAATATTAAGAATGTTAAAATTTTCTTAAACTCTGAGGCTTACCCATATGGAGATTTAAACATTGATTTTACAAATGGTATGTATATGGTACCATATCAAATGTATGCCAACTTTCAGAGATCCTACTACGGACAAACACAGGCACCGATGCTGGAACCGAAGGTGTTCATGATCACAGCGCCCCTACTAGTGTTTGACGTTAGTAAACAGGACGATATATTAAAGTCAGGCGTGGTGGACTGTAGGATTGAAATAACAGCCACAGAGAATTTCCCAGCTTTCACTCAAGTCTACGCATTAATAATTCTTGACAGACTAGTAACGTACAATGTACGCGACAGAGTAGTTAAAATGCTATAGTAATTCACAACTATAGTGCATTCATTATCCGACAATCATAATGTACGTGAATTTACAGTGCTGCGTGTCACAGCATGCTTTCATTATTAAATGTATCTGTATAGCATATGTTGAAGTACATAATCAACAAGTACATTCCTACCTCCTGTTTCCATGGTCCGCGCTCGACAGGAAAAGTAAGGTAGCAAATTTATGGCTGGAAAACCCTATCACGGACTCAAATGGGGCGAGGGTGATGTAGAATATTATAACGTGCGAGATGTACTTACCTCAATCTTAAATGAGGATGGCGCCGTCTTCGTGGCCAGCCCGGAGCAGAAGAGGTGGTTAAGCGTCTTTTGCGCCACGAAAGTAAAACTCTGTGATCTACAGACAGAGTATGACTGTCCTTGGTTTAGAAAGTTGAAGGTGTGGTACGTGAAAAACAATCGAACACATGTGTACTGCATGCAGACTAGACCGAGCACATCCATGCTTGAATGCGCTGTTGTTAAGGATGTGGGTTATCACCCATCGTGGGGGGAGGGGTAATATTTTCGAACATCAGCCATTATAAATAGCGGACCTGCGAGGAGGGGAACCACTGTACTATAGGTTATCATCATGGACGGTCTTATTGCGAAGCTGAACACTAACACACAGTGTAGGGCACTGTCGGACCTCGTGGTCGGGAATCTGTACATGGCATCAGATTTCCGGAGGGCTGAGACAATTTATGACAAGTGCATAATGTGTATGCTAGATGTAGAGTTTCGTGTCCGACTGCCTTCGCGATACGTTCAACTTATCACTGACGACGACATGACCAAGCTTAACACCACTACATTTCAGATTAGCTATTCTGGCATTAGGTCTATTGGAAATGGTAAGACTATCCATGTTCTCGAGTTTTCATAATGGGGAAGAAAGGCTCTCTCTATCTCCTACCACATTATCACTTAAGTCATGTACACAACATTCAACCCGCTGGACGTGGTCAAGTACGATGGTGATGTGACGACTGGCTACCTCATTCACTTCAAACCTGCCGGCCAGCCTGCAGAAGTGGAAAGTTTAAATGGACTTCAACACTGGGTGTGTCAAAGCAAAGAGAACGGTCTATACCCGATACCTGCACTCGTGCATGTGAGTGTAGTCGTAGGACATGTCCAGAATAAGATGTTTGGACTCTGTGACATTGTGCACACCATTTGCACGAAAAAATGTTTTCCACCATGAGATTGCCAACTCTGTGTTTCAGTCTACGAAACTTGAGTTTTGCAAGTTAATTCAGTTTGATGGAAGAATTTTGCAATAAACACTCCGACGTTACAGCATAGATGTAACCTCAATTTGAAACATGAAATGCACATCCATCGATTGGATAGTAAAGTCGTATTTTTTCACAATTATTGTCTAGGAGAAACTTCTACACCATGTTTAAGTTATTCATGGTCAGAAATTCAATTTTTACCAAATGATACGACACATACAATGTACTTGTAGCATACTGAGTCAAAATTTCCAGCAGCGAGTTCTAATTGGTTTCCAGAGATTATCATGTCGACGATGGAATCGATGTACAGTTCGTATAACTCAATTAGCATTCGAGACATGTCGTATTTCATGTTTTCAGCAACCAAAAATTATATCGAGAAGGGATACGTTAATATTTCCTGGTGCCTTTTCATCGTTCTGACATCAATTCCCACCATATTTATCTTATTGTTGTATATGAAAGACTTCAACACCACCATTTTGTTTTGTAGATTTGAACACAGAGGATCAATTTTTTTGTTATATAAGAATCTTTAGTCATGGCTAACAAACTAAATTTTGCAATGACCCAAGTATTGGAAGTATTTAAAAACATCCACAATGATCTGTAAATGCAAACTTTGGGTGAATTTAAAAGGTTTTACACATATTTTGTTTTCAGTCTCTTGAAATATATCTACACACAATAAAATAACAATGACAGTGACTCGGAAGAAGACTTTGAGGTGGAATTCGATACCAACTTAAAAACAATACTTACATTCCATTGAAGTTTAAAGAATTTCGGGCCAAGTTTTCGAACACTACACTCGAAGATTATCTATAAGTCAAACAGCTTTCATTAACTTACACATTTGAAAATAGCTCCAAGGGTCAACAAGTCTTGCTTCAATAACAACTGCTTTCTCAATAAGACTATTTATAGAGGAAACCACGACTCTATATATATGTAGTCATAAACTAAAAAACACCAATCATTTATGCTTTGAAGAAAAAAACGAAATTGACGACCAACATCAACTTTCGCTCACTGCAAGTGCAAAAACACTATTCATGAATCATTGCACAAGTGCTCCCTGAGTTATAATTATAAACAAATCATGATGGTACACACATATCATCCGACAGGCATGACGATGATCAAGAATGGAACTCCTCTGTTCACGAAATTGAAACTAAACAATGTATCTGTATACGAATGTAACCGCAACTCCATTCGAGGATAGCTCAAAGTCTCGATGCCGCCCGATGCCCTATGTTCAAAGGAATACTTGGCATTGCCATTGAGATTCGTTAATTTAATCGAAACTTTACTACAATCGGGAGACTATGTATGAAATAAGTTTAAAGAGTACATCAGAGCAAAAAATTTAGCCGATGTGTACTTTGTACCTAAGGTGGGAAATTTTGATACTTTGTTTTTCAGGCCGATGTTTTTCATTCTCACCGCAGAAGAATATGCCGTTATCTGGAGAAGTGTATTCTTTAACTTGCTCGATATTTATGCTGGAAATTTTAAAACGGAATTAACAACTTCTATAAAAACAAAAACGGTGACATCAAATGGTATAACATATTTGATCAAACGACACACACATAATTTGGCATGTTCAATCAAGGATAATCGCGAACATAATTTAACAAATGCAAGTGATTTCCAATGTGTTCACATTTCCAAAAATAATCACGTCTCCAAATTCACAATCGTGTTTTACAAGCTCAAATAGACAAGATTGGAGAGAAGGAGACAGCCAAAATATACTAACACTATTGCTATTTTGAACTTCATTTGATACGAACATTTTTTTGTGTTTGGCCATTCCAATAAAATGCTTACTTTGTTTTGTTCACATCGTATGTTTAAAATTCAGTTTGGTTGAGTGAGTTTATGATATTTACACAAATTCAAAGATATAAATTAAATTTTTTTTACTCTTTTTGTTATTACTGGAATAATGCACAACAAAAGCCAATAATTTTAAAAAATACAAATTTTAATTTGTAAGTTATATATAACTTAAAAATATTGGCTTGTGTTGTGCATTATCCCAGGAATAACAAAAAGAGAAAAAAAATGTAATGTATATCTTTATATATNCAAAAAACTGACATTGGTGTGAGTATGCAAATAACAGAGGTATGGAACCAATCAGAGTAACGCAATGCGGTCCTCAGCGCCTATATAAGACAATAACCGTCTGACAAAGTTGCTAGATCGGTTACTGCTGCTACAATGGCAGGTTATCAAGATTTCCGTGAATTTGAACGTGGTGTTATAGTCGGCACACGAAAGACGGGACATACTATCTCCGAGGTAGCGATACAACTTGGATTTTCATGTACGACCATTTCACGAATGTACTGTGAATATCAGGAATCCGGTAAAACATCAAATCTTCGACATCGCTGCGGCCAGAAAAAGATCGTTAACGAATGGGACAAACGACGACTGACGAGATCATTAAATGTGACAGACGTGCAACCCTTTCTCAAATTGGCGNAGATCGTTAACGAATGGGACAAACGACGACTGACGAGATCATTAAATGTGACAGACGTGCAACCCTTTCTCAAATTGGCGCAGATTTCAATGCTGGGGCATTAACAAGTGTCAGCATGCGAACTATTCAACGGACTATCATTGATATGGGCTTTCGGAACCGAAGGCCCACTCGTGTACCATTGTTGACTGCATGACACAAAGCTTTACGCCTCGCCTGGGCCCGCCAACACAGCCATTGGACTGTTGATGACTGGAAACACGTCGTCTGGTCTGACGAGTCTCGTTTCCAATTTTATCGGGCAGATGGACATGTATAGATATGGAAACATCCTCATGAATCCATGGACCCTACATGTAAACAGGGGACTGTTCAAGCTGGTGGAGGCTCTGTCATGGTATGGAGCGCGTGCAGTTGGCGTGAAATGGGACCCCTGATAAGTCTAGATACGACTCTGACAGGTGACAGATACGTAAGCAGCCTGTCCAATCACCTGTCCACTGTGCATTCCAACGGACGTGAACAATTCTAGCAGGACAATGCGACACCCCACACGTCGAGAGTTGCTACCGAAGGGCACCAGGAACACTCTTCTTACTTTAGACACTTCCATTGGCCACCTAAATCACCAGACATGAGCATTATTGAACATATCTGGGATGCCTTGCCACGTGCTGTTCAGAATAGACCTCCATCGCCTCGCACTCCTATGGATTTGTGGACTTGGTGGGAATTGCCTCCTGCATACCTTTAGACATTAGTCAAATCCATGCCACATCGTCTTGCAGCACTTCTGCGTGCTCGCGGGGGCCGTACACGATATTAGGCAGGTGTACCACTTTTTTTGGCTCTTCAGTGTATATATATATATAAACAAAAAAATTATAATTATATTGATATTACATTTCATTATTTAGAAAAAATATATATTAAATTTAAAAATGCTGGATTTTTCAATATTTTTAAAACATGGAGATTTGGATCACCTGTCCCCCTATATTTGATTATTGTATGGGGTTGAATTTAAAAAAAAATTACGATATTGTCCAAATTGATGCAATTTAAACACTTATTCTCCCATACAACTCTTCCCCTTTTACATTTACTGCATTTGGGGAGTTGGGACTGCTGCTGTGGCTGGGGTTGAAGTGGCTTTTGTGGCCGGTGTTGAAGCAGCTGCTGTTGTAGTTTGCGTTTTAGAGGCCACTACTGTGGCTGGAGTTGGAGAGGCTGCTGTTGTTGCTGGAGTTCGAGAGGCTGCTGTTGTGGCTGGAGGAGAGGCCACTGCTGTTTGGTTGGAGGAAAGGCCACTGTTATGGCAGGAGGAGATGCCTCTGCTTTGGCTGGAGTTTGAGCAGCCGATGCTGTGCCTGGAGTTGTGGCTGCTGCAGCCGTGTTAGTAATTTCACTAACCGGTTCCTCTTCCTGGCCTGCTCGCTCAACATCGGTTGATGGATGTGCTATTAAAAAAAAGATACATGTTGAAGTTTGTTTTACTCTTTTCAAACCAAAATTATCTGTAAAGAATAATAGAGAAAACTCTTGACTTTTTTACAAACTTTACATTTTTTGGCGATGTTTACACTGACAATATTTTTTTTTCACTTTTCGAGATTTTTTCACATCCTGTTCTTGTGCAATTTTATACGAATTCCACCTTTCTCTAAATTCCCTGTATTCTTTATTAGCTCCTTTCCAATTTGGTTTTGAAGTTCCAACATTTTTTCATGTTCCTCCTTAGCCTCAGTATATTTGGTTAAAAGTTATTTATATCATTTTTCATAGCGNGTTCCAACATTTTTTCATGTTCCTCCTTAGCCTCAGTATATTTGGTTAAAAGTTATTTATATCATTTTTCATAGCACAAGGCATTAAAAACATATAATTAATTTCTTTAAAATTATATCCCACTCCCTAAAATATGCCCCCTTACTCTACCTGAGTCACTGCAATCTTGTCCATTCTTGTGTCAAACTTGATTATAAAACAATCACTACTTATACCGCTATCACGCCGATACTGAACCTGGACCAAAGTGTGTGGATTTATATGCACCAACCCATGGATTTTAATTTTTTTATTTAATTTTTCTCATTACTATGTTGCATATTGGCTAAAGTATAAACTGGATTCGCGAGGAATATTTTTATTTTATTTCACNATTTTTCTCATTACTATGTTGCATATTGGCTAAAGTATAAACTGGATTCGCGAGGAATATTTTTATTTTATTTCACAGTGATGGTGGTGGCGATTTGTTCTAAACTGGTGGGTGAATATTTCTTTTTCTTTTTCGTCGCCTTGTCTGGAGTGCATTCGCTCGCTCGTGTGTTTTACTTTTTCATCGCCTTATTTGGAGTGCACTCGCTCGCTCAAAGTCGTGACTAGTGTCTGTACATGCGTTAATGATGCTACTTACCTACATAACTCAACTTGGCCTCATCATTATGCGAGAATTATCGTGGGGCAAAAATGTTTTTTTTTATGCAAACAGAGGTTCACCTCGTGTCCCCTCCTTCCCTCCAACCCTCCCTTCGCAACTTTCATACCATCGGACTCGTATTTTTTTCTCCAGGTGTCCTGGCAGGAGCCAGAGTATAAAAGCGGTATACAACTCTGATGGACTACATCTGCAACTGAACAATGGACTGTGACAAGTCTCCCATCGTCATTTGCAAGAGGTGCGACCTCCTGTTGCAGTCATCGAGATCGAGGAGACAGTCAATGTGGAGGAATCTGCCATCTNCATTTGCAAGAGGTGCGACCTCCTGTTGCAGTCATCGAGATCGAGGAGACAGTCAATGTGGAGGAATCTGCCATCTACATCGAGGAGTCGGCCATCGACGTCGAATAGTCAGTCGACATCGAGGAAGAGCCAGTTGACATCGAGCAGGAGGCAGTCATTGAAGAGGAGCCAGCCATCGCCGAGGAGGAGCAGGTTCTCTAGGGCACCTTCACCACCATCTANCATTTGCAAGAGGTGCGACCTCCTGTTGCAGTCATCGAGATCGAGGAGACAGTCAATGTGGAGGAATCTGCCATCGACATCGAGGAGTCGGCCATCGACGTCGAATAGTCAGTCGACATCGAGGAAGAGCCAGTTGACATCGAGAAGGAGGCAGTCATTGAAGAGGAGCCAGCCATCGCCGAGGAGGAGCAGGTTCTCTAGGGCACCTTCACCACCATCTANAGGAGGCAGTCATTGAAGAGGAGCCAGCCATCGCCGAGGAGGAGCAGGTTCTCTAGGGCACCTTCACCACCATCTAGGAGTCCATCTTCATCTCCACCGCCCTCGGCAAGAGGGCAGTCTCCATCATTGTCCGCGAGTGGGCCATGCGGTTAAATGGGGATGAAGACGATGATGGGGATTCCAGTGCCTCCTGTGCCAATCACGATGTTGCCTGGATTCTTTATACAAGTGCCATTGGTTCAGTTGCCCTTGCCTGCACCAGGTGTTACATTTTGCTTTAAGACATTTTATTTTAATAATAGAGCCATAACCAATGTAACAATAAAAAATAAAAATTATAGTTTTTTTTTTTNTTTAAGACATTTTATTTTAATAATAGAGCCATAACCAATGTAACAATAAAAAATAAAAATTATAGTTTTTTTTTTTAAATTGTATTTTGTTTCAATATAACAAAATAAGATGTATTAATTTTTTTACAGCTATTATTATTGATCATCATAGTTGTATTGTTCGTTTTAATCACCAAACGGTTTTTAAATATCCCTAAGCATGAACATTTCATAAAACCTAAACAAATGTCTAATCCACCACCACCTTCATCACTTCAGTCATCTCAAGCGACTGATATAATCCCAGCCATAAGATATATGTATATTTGTTTCGGAAATAACTTTGTGATGCATCGCTCTGTCAATTGCTGTTATGAATGTGATGCAAAGCATTTTAACAAATTTAAATGGAAGGAGCTTTCCGAAAACTTGTATGCAAATTTTAATTTTACCAGTACGATACACGACCTGCTATCTTTAGCATTTGACGACATCACGGTAAAGTTGTTCAATTCATACATAAACAATTACATTATATATTTTGCCATAATTAACATCCTCGACGAGTCAAAATGGAATTCGATTTCTGCCTTCATGATAGTTTAAAACATTGCTAAACAACTCGCGATTGATGTGGCTCGAGACTCTGCGATTCCTCTCTTCAAAAGTGCCATATCCTTCATAATGGAAAAACATAGCGATATGAATATTTTAATAGAAATTATAATAAAGAATAATGTATTAATGCATTTCAGATATAAAAAATGCGATAACTTGGTGTGCCTGTTCTCGACTTTCTAATATTCCGCCCATAAGAATGGTATGTTTTTTCAGTTTTGCGGCAGCAGCAGAGTCTTATTGGAAACTGTAATCATAACACCTTCCACTTCTCATGTAATGAAAGTGATGAGAGTGGTATGGATAAAGTATAGGATGGTAATTCTATTTTATTCGATGATGATTCTGAAATTGGCATATGACACAAAATTACAAACAATGTAATTAATTCTAAAAAACAAAACCCTTTGGAAAAAAATCTTTCATTTTTAATGTTTTACTGCATATCGTACCATGCATTATACAACAACTATTTATTAACTTAAACCTTATGTAATATACTTTTTTATTTTATAATAAATATTTGAAACAAAATAAAATATAATTGTATTTCTAAAACAAATAAAAATAATCAAATTCACTATTTGGCTATATATATAAGAAACGTGAATAAAGAATGCACTAGATAATTCGAATCTTCAGTTCAAATCACTGCAAGTCTTGCGGCAGAAATTATCACGTCCATGTTTCGTCATCCTGATGCCCAAATCACATATCGAAGAAGAAAAAGAGGTTCGTCGAAGAAACTCCAACATCACATTATACCATCAAGCTCGGGTTGAAGAAATTCTGCACCGATTCGAAACTACACGAAAAAATCGAATAAGCTGTTTTAGAAATTTCGAATTTGATTGTGGAAACATAATTATACATGTGTTTTCACTACACTAATGAATTGCAAATACTATGTTTGACCAACCGGTTTTCCATGTCGCATTTGCAAGATTTTTACTATCACTCACAGGGAAAAAATAAAAAGAAGGAATGTGTTCTTTTGGATTCTTAACATTTTGCAATTAGGAGAAACTATCTTAACTCCGACAGAACATACGGTGGTTCGTATAGATCCTTCCTCATACAAGCGGCCGTCGTTCAGCAAGAGACCACGATGAAGAACTGCGTTTTGGTGCACTTGTTTTCACGATTGTCCAAATATGCTGACAGCAAATTCGACAAAAGACTACCAGTGGGCACATGAAACATTCCACTATACTAAGAAGCATTCACAGAGGCCATATCAACCGCGATGAGTTTCGAAACTTGGAGCATTCTGAACGATCTTGATCTCTTACAAAATTTTCAGATTTTACGAGAACGAACACAAGAGAAGAATTGGTGGTCTTTGGTTCAAGCATCTTATGCGATGGGCAGGTGGTTCTCCGAACACAAGGTGAAATCGTTCAACAATTTCCCAATTTTCAAACCAGGGTGGAAACACATTAGGTATTCTGGGAGAGCTTTGGAAGAATTCCTGAGATATTTGAAAATTGTGCAACCTGGAACGAAAATAACCGATTTCATGGCTTCGATACCTTTGTACTGGTGGCAATATTTTGATTTAAGTCATACCAGATACGGTAACTTGAACGATGCCACTTTGAAAATCGAGCCCCATAACGACAAGACGAGCTTCGCGATGTCCTTTTCCACGAACGGTGTCGACTGTTCGGTAATGCTGAATAAATTTGAAAAAATATCAAACTAATTACGACCATCAAACCTCAAATCGATGACGAAGTAGACTGATACGATAGATGCGATAAAGTACTCGAAATTCATCGGCATGAATCCAGGAATTGTCAATTCCATGTGTCCATGTATGATGTATAAGCTCAAATGCAAAGAAACAAATGCAGTGTTGAAAAGTTGTACATTCCAATAATTGTGGTGTAATGAACCGCAAAGATGGTAGAACAAAAATTAATTTGTTCGAATTTGGAAGTGAGAGTGTTTGAATACAGATGTAATAATCCCACAGTTGATCACAAGTATTCCTGGGACAACCTCTCTGTAAAATCTTATGTCGAATATAGCTTGAAATATTTCAAAGATATGCAAGCTTGTAACTGTCGATTTTGATAGGTTCGATTGGCATGGGACTTGAAAATTTGTCGTAGGTGAGCTATAGATAAATTAGTGTTCAATATCATCGGCACGAATCATGAAAAGAAAACCGTTATGTTTTTCGGCGATCCCTCAGTTTCCAAAACAAAGTTTGAGTCGGGAACAAAAAACCAGGATGCACAGAATTACTCCAAGCATTCAAACGAAACAAAAAATGTAAAGTGTTCCAAACTGACGAATATCTGAACACTCGATCGAGCTCCATCTATTTTGACAAGATTACTCCACCACCCAAACACAAAAGTCCGAAATCGCATATCCACAAAAAATACGAAGATGTAGAACTCACGACCATCTATTTCAAATTTGCACAAACTGTAAAATCGTGTGGAATCGTGATGTGAAAGCTGCTAGAAGTACCATTTTGGTCAGTCTGAGAATCATCGATTTTCACCGAAAAGAACAATCGCCAGATGAGTTTGTTTGTCCTGCCGAAAGTAGATCATTGTTCATAAGGTCTAAATTTGTAAATTTTGGATTCCTGTTATGAGTTATAAATGTTTAATAAATAACTAAGGTGAAAGAAAGATATATGGATAAATTTAAAATGGACATTTATATAGTAGACAAATACATAAAGATGTTGGGTCATGATCGAAAGAATAATATTTCGTCGATTTTTTTTTTTTTGGAAATTTAATAAAAACAGGTGGAAAATAGACTTAATAGAATGAGCGAGTCTNCCCTGTTATGAGTTATAAATGTTTAATAAATAACTAAGGTGAAAGAAAGATATATGGATAAATTTAAAATGGACATTTATATAGTAGACAAATACATAAAGATGTTGGGTCATGATCGAAAGAATGATATTTCGTCGATTTTTTTTTTTTTGGAAATTTAATAAAAACAGGTGGAAAATAGACTTAATAGAATGAGCGAGTCTATAGATTGCGCCCTAAACACCTTGCACACTCATGAATTTACAAAAAAAAATTATCAAAGACAAGTTTACGGATTTGAAAATCGATACATTTCTAAATCAAGTCCAGGGAAACAAGCAAACTTCACACGAACTCGTCAAACTATAAACAAAGGTTGAAAGTAAATTGTTTAAATTGGCATTTCTTCAGAAATCGTATGAATTGGTGCAAATAGATACAAACATTAATACCGAAGTATACTATTCGAAATGGCTATACATAGTTCATGTTAACAATGCACATGGAGGTATTTCGTCAGAAACCATACTCTATAGAATTTTTGTAATGGTCACTTACATGTCTATGAAAATTGCCAACATACCCACTTATACACTGGCGGACATCATGCGAATCGTCGATGAAATTACACTGAATGGTTGAAACAGACCAACAAAACACCCATTCAGTGACTAACATTTTGTCATTTCGTAAAGTATTTTTTTACCATGATTGTGGCCAATTGCCAAGAAAGCTTAAAATATATCATGCAAAACGGGGTAATGTTTCGGTACCCCCCTCGATACAAAATATTCTTGGTTAAATGGGATTTTTGAAGTAATTAGGTAACTGAACTCATATATATATTGATGATGGAGTAAATATCGCTTTGTTGTTTACACAGAGGCAAGGGATGTTAATGCTTCTGGTGCAAATCAAATCTCGAGTGTGCGGCAAGCACCATTACCCTCTGACAAGTTAATCAATGCCAAGAAATATTAAAATATATATTGCCAAAGGGCTAATGATTCGTTACTGCCTTTGACACCACCAAATATGCTTGGTTAAATGGGATTATGGAAGCAATTGGGTAACTGAACTTGAATATACATTGACAAGGGAGTAATGAATGGATGCTCCCTTTTTGTTTTGTAGTTCACGCAGGGACATGGGAGTTTGTTGTGTCTGATTAGATTCAAGTCTCAAGAGTCAGGCAAGTTTCATTCCCAACTGACAAGATAGTCAATGACAAGCACAGATCCTTCATATTTTGTGAATATTTTGACTATATAAAGTGAGGCGGTAATAAAACATTACTGCCTCGACTTTCCTAAAAAAAATAGCGATGCCAAATGACTTAATGATTTTGGAGAGGTTGGATTACTTTCCAGAGTGTGCTGTGATCGCCAATCCCCCCTCCCCATTCATGTTTGGTGAAAACCAATCAGATTGCACCAAAATTGCACTTCCTTCTCCCACACTACCAAATCTGCCTATTTAAGTGCGAAATTTGGAAAAAGACTTTAGTCGAGGTTGAGCATTTAAATAATCAAAATCTCTTCTCCAAGACCATAAGGAATAAGAAACTTGAGAAAGACCAAAGTTGAAAAGGTAAAGATATCTAATAAATATACCTTATAAATTATTAAAAATATATAGCAATGATGAAAAGATAAAGATATCTAATAACTATACCTTAAAAAATTCAAATTATATATATAACTGTAATATGTATAAGCTATATTTATTATATATCTTTACCTTTTCATTTTTGTTCTTTGTTACAGTTCCTTATTCCTTATGCTCTTGAAGAAGAGATGTTGATCCTTTAAATGCTCGACCCTGACCAAAGACTTTTTTTTCTCTGGACTGTGTTGCGTCTCAGGGCTAAGCCCCATACACCTACATGGGAGGTAATTTAGGAAAGGAGGCGTGCATCGTGGCAGAGAGGGATAAAGCAGCCATGGCAAGGTTTGTGGCCATGACTGCATCCCTGAGTGTGTAATAGCTGAGCTATTTCTAAGAAGGGAGAGGGGAAAACCTGCATAGACACAGTAAAAACACTCTCGACAGGAAAGAAGTTCAAAACTTTATCATGCATTAAAAATGCTAGAGGAGGCAGCAGGTATGGGTAACATGCNAGAGGGGAAAACCTGCATAGACACAGTAAAAACACTCTCGACAGGAAAGAAGTTCAAAACTTTATCATGCATTGAAAATGCTAGAGGAGGCAGCAGGTATGGGTAACATGCTATTTAATGTGGGTTATGAAACTCTAGAAGAGGAAGTCTCTGTGGGCGCAAGCGCCCTTGAGGGGAGACTGCTGTCAATATATTTCTGCGCAGGCGCACCTGCACAATAATATTGNTCTGTGGGCGCAAGCGCCCTTGAGGGGAGACTGCTGTCAATATATTTCTGCGCAGGCGCACCTGCACAATAATATTGACAGCAGCAGTAGAATGCAGGGCCCCCCTGCTTCTCGTCGTGGAAGTCGGCGAAGTGGGCAGCTCAGTCATGGCACCTACACCATCTTCACTCTTCCGCGCTGACGTCAGGATCTCCACGCCGTGGGTGAAGGTGGGGAGCCAAAATGCAGGGGGCCACCCTCTCCCTCTTCCTCCAAAATAATCCATCGGTCGGAGGAGTGTTATGTGTTCAGAATTGTATTATGAATTTTTTATATTATTTTTCGTGCAAGTATTTCTGTTTTACATTGTTTTTGCAAGTTTTAACTACACAGGAAGTAGTTCCAGGCGATCCGAGTGCCCCCATAGTCCGTAGCCTCGCGAGCTCGCCCTAGTCAGACGCCGCTAAGTATCTCAAGGCATCGGTCATGTCGCATGTGCGCTCCGGGTGACTTCAACTTGTGCTTCAAAACATTTTGTATATAAATAGTAACGTAACTATTCTGGAACCATTTGTTTGTTTCTAACCCGGAGTCACCACCCATTCTTCCCCAGTATTTAAATTGCCCGGAGAATCATAAATTGTGTGAAATTTCCATTGTAGTTTTTTCGTGTTTTTTTTAACAGCACGGCCTCTCTGGCAGGTTCGCAGGCCAGAAAAAGTTTAACCTATCATAAACTGTGTTGTAATTCAGTGCAAGAATAATTACATGTGAGTTCGCATANTTATGCCCTTTTGGAAAAATGTCGGTACCACTGAGGGGAGGGGGGCATTTATGTTTTTAGGCTCTTAAACCCACAGTTTTCGGCCTGATTGCGGTGGGATTTGAGGGAGGGCTGTTTTCTTCGGACCTTTCCTCGGCCGTTGGGTCAGTTATGCCCCTTTGAAAAATGTCGGTACCCCTGAGGGGAGGGGGGAATTTATATTTTTTGGCTTTTGAAGCCATAGTTTTCGGCCGATTTCGGTGGGATTNGGGAGGGGGGAATTTATATTTTTTGGCTTTTGAAGCCATAGTTTTCGGCCGATTTCGGTGGGATTTGAGGGAGGGCTGTTGTCTTTGGACCCTCCCTCGACTTAAAGTTAGTTAGGCCCTTTTGGATAAAGGTCCGTACCATAATATGTACCATAACTATCGTACAAAGTCAGTTGGCCCATATTTGGTGTACCATAATTAAAGTACATTGTATTATAACTTCTGTTTTTTGTACGATAATTTAGAAATTCGTACTGTAATTGACTCAGCACTGCTCAAGTTTACCCTTAGGCCTGAAATGAACATGATTGGGCGGTACCATTATTAGATCTGCAACACACATATCGGTATTTCGTACGATAATTTCGGAATTCATTCTACAATGGACTTTACACTTACCAAGCTTATCGCAGGCCATATTTATGACCTGGGTTTCAGATTGCACGCATGTAAATGATTCACAATTGTTTACTAAAAATGTGGGTTACGCATGCCCTGCTTCTTTTGAGGCCAGGACTTATCGCAGGCCATATTTTACAATTGGTTTCAGATAGTATGCAAGTACCTGCGCAGGCCATATTTATGACCTGGGTTTCAGATTGCACACATGTAGATGTTTCACATTTGTTTACTAAAAACATGGGTAACGTGGGCCCTGCTTCTTTTGAGGCCAGCATTCATCGCAGGCCATATTTTACAATTGGTTTCAGATTGTACACAAGTATCTGCCCAGGCCATATTTATGATGTTGGTTTCAAATTGCAGCATGTAGGTTCTTCACCATTGTTTACTTAAAACGCAAGTTACGCGGGCCCCGGTTTCTTTTGAGGCCAGCACTTATCGCAGGCCATATTTTACAATTGGTTCCAGATTGTATGCAAGTACCTGCCAAGGCCATATTTATGACCTGGGTTTCTGATTGCACACATGTAGATGCTTCACAATTGTTTACTAAAAACGTGGGTTACGCGGGCCCTGCTTCTTTTGAGGTCAGTATTTATCGTAGTTATTGTACCTCCCTAGGATAACATTAATATAATTTCACTCTGTCAAAAAATTATAAAAAAAAAGTGTGGATTCAAATTTCACCCGTTTACCTGCCTCACCCAAGGATAGTGAACCGCGGATTCCACGGGACGACCCCTGGCACATTTATATCCAAAAATTAAGTGCTAAAGAAGTTACTTAAAAAAACTGACCTCGAGGCTATTAATTACAAAATTGTATCTCCCAATATTTGCTGGAACACAGAAAACTGAAGACCTAGGTTTTTCGATGCTGTTACAGAAAATATTTCACAAATAAACCTTTTCAAATTTCGCCATTCACACATCTCCTCTTACATAATTGCACAAACGGTAACCTCCTTCTTGAATTCTCTTCCCGCCTGTATATATAAAATAACTAAATATACAACATCCGGTAAACATTTTCCAGATAATTTGTTGTTTTTGTCAACATACAAACTCCCAATGCTGCTGAAAAACATCATCTACTACACGTGGTTTAATTTGCTTCTCCCGCAGTGTCACTAGCATGCACTATTGAGAGCCATTCTAATTACTTAGGCCTGTTATACAATGCAAAGATACATAAGAAAATGGACTCGGAAATGGAAGTTGAAGAAGACGACGACCAGGATGAAAGTTAAACATTCTACAAAACAAAGAAACGTGCAGTCTTGCAAATTACGAAATAAAAATTGCTCACCTGTTACAAATTACTGATACAGTTTTCATAATATACACATCTCATTTTGTATATTTTTACAGTGTTTAAAATGGTACAAATACTACTGCCGAATAATGTTCACTTATTCATTAAAACCAAAATGGTAATCACCACTGCAAATAGAAGCACTTGTTGCTGTATATACCACAATAGCCACGAAAACGAATATCAACCAACCAAATACTCGATTGCTATTGACTACGAGGATTCACGGACAGACACGGAAGAGTTGGGAGATGCCCAGCTTTCTTACATGTATTCGTACTTTATCTGCATCCGCATGCATGTCATTGTAGATTAAAATGGAGTGTGTTAAGCATCTGCCTCCGTGATCTGTATCCATGTGCATGTCATTGTAGAATGCGCCTTATCACGTTTAAGAAACCATGTATTGTTTATTGCAAAATGCAAGATTATATAGTAAATATAAATAAAAGGGACATCATACCAAAGTTCAAGGAAATACACAGGCAACAACGAAATTAAAGTTAATACACCTCATAACACCGAAATTTAAGTAACAACACTAAACCAAATAAAATATAGCCAAAACAAATTTTGTAACCAATAAACATTTTATCAACTCAACTCTAAATTTATGAGCTCTTGTGTAGTAAAAATAATACAGATTTTTAACTCAAATATTTTTCTAGACATATTGGAGGTTGAGGAAAGAAAACAATATCTATATTTCCACTTTTTAGCATTTAGGCTGAATGTATCAGATGCTGTGTAGGTGTGGCTAACAACGTTATCGGAAATGCATCAATAGATCCATCAGTGGTGAATAATATGGTGTGCACCAGTGTACACCGGTTCAGATAATTTCCGAACAAATGGTTGACTGTTTTTTTTTGTTACGAATGCAAATAAATAAATTCATACATGCAATATAACTGTATAATACAGGAAACCCATATTGAACACTATTCTAACTCATTTTCTAATAAACATGCTCTTTCTTTAAAAAAAATACCAATTAAGTCACACGTTTTTGCATTTTTTGGGAACATTTCAAGGCGCAAAATTTTTCCATTGCAATTAAACGTGGCCATTTGTCTTTCTTTGGCTTTACTTTTCACAAATTCTTTATTTATTTATAAATGTGTTTGCAAGATTGTGATCGAAACCTCGTCGGTCGATGTTTCATGCACATCCACCAGATCCACCGAAGTTTTAGGCCAGTTGAAATGGTGGATACATCGATTCAACCGAACACGCCAAAAACATTGGTTTCCGAAAATCCGGTGTACATCGCCGGATGCACTGGTGAATTTCCGAAAATCCAGTAAATACTATTAGACAAGGCTGGCAAAATTTAAAAAGTGAATAAATTTTTTTTTAGTTTCAATGGAAGATCTAAACTATTGATGTGTGTTGCATCCCTCCCCCCTAAGCCTATTCGTCCCGCTTCAACAGTGCAGCTTCCGCATGCCTTCTACTGGGGTTAGTCGGCCTGAACGTGGCAGTCACCCCCTCCTCGACTCCTATGCGGGGGACGTGCACCAGAGTGCACCAACCATCTGCTTCCACCTGGATACTGCCGGAGTCAGGTGACCATCCCGCTTTCTTGCCCTCAGGAGAGATCTTTGAGAGTGTAATAATTCGGGCCGACAAATACTGCCAAGAGACGTCTACAGTAAGAATATCGCCAGGGAAATGAATGCTGCTAGGGGGACATATTTGTTACAGTGTTCACAAAAGCCCTTGTATGCATCTTCAATTCCCTGTGTATGTCCCAGTGCGTGTGTCGTGAATGTAGTGTGAGTGTGTAAAGTGTTAAGTAAATTATGGGCTTTAATACAATGTAAACAAACCCCATGTTTATGTGCTACAGTTAAAACTGGCTTTGTAAATCACATATTCAAACATGGCTACCCACACCTCTTCTGGGGTCAGAGTGTACTCGTCCACTGCGAGCCACCCGTTGCAATCCACAAATTTACATAAGTAAGGGTGCATGTGAATTTTACATTAATTATAATAATAATATGCAAACAAACCTAACATACACACATCATACTGAGAGGGACAGCCCCATGGTGTATTTAAATAATGTTGCATATTATTTTTATTACCAATTCAATTTCCTTTATGCTGAATTTTCTCATGCAAATCAAAGATGTAAAGGGTTCTTGTATTGTAGTGACATGCAATTGATTTTGTGTTTATTTGTTTTCTCAGTAAATGTATAACTGTATTTGCTTAATGCACTTGGCACGCTTTCGAGCAAGGGCCCATAGTGGGCCTGCCATGCTCGGCCAGTTGGTTCTGCATGCACTGAGAGAACAGATGTGCACCCTGCGCCCCCGGGCTCTTCGGCATCTTGTACCGGTCTTTAGTGTAACAATAGTTATTTATTTTATTCTGCAATTTAATTGACTTCGCTTATTTGCTTAGCACAGGGCACTGCCGTTCTTAGCCCCGCCAGCTCGAAATGTGCCGGGGGTTAAATCCACTAAATTATTATCATCTGCTATGTGCTTCTTTGTCAGTGTCGGCTGCCAGCATGCCTTAATGCTGGAACCTTGTAAATATCTCGTACGAGGGAATAAATAGTGAGAAAAATCAGTGCAAGTGATCTCTTGTTTTTATTTCAATATCAGCCGCCTAATGGCCACGTAATATAACTTTGCCTCTTCTACCAACTGGTGCACTGCGCCCCTGATAATGTCTTTATGCTATTTTTGGCGTGTGAGACGGCCACTTAACAGACTCACATGATAATTAGAGGTGTGTGAGAGGGACTACTCCCTTGTAGGTATGCATAAACAGGACTTAAAAACTTTATCGATGATGTCACCTTGTCGCGCGGGGTGAGCTCAGGAGAAGCTACATCGGCGATAGGCCCATCCCTGGATGAGTATCTCATGCTCTTGCACCCTTTATCCATCCTTACAAGTACCAAAAAAATGTACTGTAACCTAACTGCACTTCTCCCTGCTCCTGAGACAACCACGACCCGTCACTATAAACTCGTTATTCAAAACAGTCTTGTGAAGTAATAACCAAATACTAATCCACATTCTCTGTAAAATTAAATATTTGTGTCAGAAAAATTATACAATAAAATATAATTTTTTCCCTTTGGTTTAAATGCATAGATGCAGACTCTTGTGCTGTAGTATATGTAGTAGTTTAAATTATAAGTATGAAAATGTTTACAGGAACATGTGTGTAAATGAATTGACGCAGTACGACATCCTGCCTCTCAGACAATTTGCCACGCCGCAAGTCCTCCGCCTAAACCGCACCGCATCAACCAGCACCACTGTGTGACCAGTGTGCATGGTGGAATTCTGAAGTGCAGCCAGTCTTGTGTGTGAGTGTAACGCAGTGCAATGCAACATCCCCCCCCCTCTCTGGACATAACACCCAGCAGGTCGCAGTCCGGGTGGTGCGAAGTATGAAAAGTTCAGCACATGTATTTGTAGGGCAAAATGCGAAACCATTTATTCAATTAAATAAAAGACACACTAAGAGGGTGGCATTGAGAGATGCCTCTAAAAGCGATTTCCAGTGTTTTATCCCATTAAATCTGAAATAAATGTATTTGTCATTCGCATTGTTTCACCCTCATTTCGAGCTATCAGGGTCAAATTGCAAGTGTTATGTGTTCAGAATTGTATTATGAATTTTTTATATTATTTTTCGTGCAAGTATTTCTGTTTTACATTGTTTTTGCAAGTTTTAACTACACAGGAAGTAGTTCCAGGCGATCCGAGTGCCCCCATAGTCCGTAGCCTCGCGAGCTCGCCCTAGTCAGACGCCGCTAAGTATCTCAAGGCATCGGTCACGTCGCATGCACGCTCCGGGTGACTTCAACTTGTGCTTCAAAACATTTTGTATATTAATAGTAACGTAACTATTCTGGAACCATTTGTTTGTTTCTAACCCGGAGTCACCACCCATTCTTCCCCAGTATTTAAATTGCCCGGAGAATCATAAATTGTGTAAAATTTCCATTGTAGTTTTTTCGTGTTTTTTTTTAACAGCACGGCCTCTCTGGCAGGTTCTCAGGCCAGAAAAAGTTTAACCTATCATAAACTGTGTTGTAATTCAGTGCAAGAATAATTACATGTGAGTTCGCATACTATGTGTCATTCATTAGGGCATTTCGGGGTACGGGTCCCCTACAAACCACCTTATCCTAACTTAAACCACGCTAGTTCAGTATGCTCAACTTAGAGTTTAGGCAGTTAAAGGTGTGTAGGCCAGCCTGAATAGACCCACAGTACAGCAAGATGTAAGTATCAAGTGTGAGGAATGTCTGACTCTCGTAGCCTGAAGGGCTCATCAATATAAAAAATCCACCGACGGATCGCCTGCATCGGTGCAAAAGGCCCATCGTACCCTGAGATCATCATCATCAACAATCATCGACTCCATCATCCGATGGAATCTGGTGCCTTGTCGGGTATCCAACCTCAAAAATCACCTAACACCTTTCTACCAACCCTCTCTTTTCCATCTAACCCAACACCACACAGCCACCAGGCATCAAATTGTTGCCCTTCCATATGGCATATATTTCCCTCGTGGGTGCACCCAAACTCACTCCCTCCACACCCCAGCATCTTGGATATAGATCAATGGCCAGGCCGTGTGCGCAGGCACGTACACCCCTTCCACCTTCGGTCAGTTCACCCCACCTCGTGAGTACAGGGAGGAAAGCTGCGAGGGGTGGGTCGTGCCCTTAGGCCCCACCAACAGGTTCAGCATCCTTGTTGCATGTGACCATGTTTGGCCTAACACACGAAGGTGCCCCGACGCCTCTGTGTTAGCAATACTTGCGCCCTGTCCCACAGGATGTAGTGGCCAAGTATGAAGTAGTCATAACTTACTGCATGTGCACTTGCAAGAAAGTGTCCATGCTGCGAACAACCGCGAACTCATGGACAGCTCCGACTTATCCTGAGATCAAATTGTAAGCCAGCATAATTTCAGAATTTAGGAAATTGCCAATCGAAATTCAAATAATAACTATCCAGCCAACAATTTTTTTTGTACCAACTTAGTGTGCATGGGACAAGGGGTCCTGCTCTCAAGTGTACATTGTCCCTACAACACTACCACAAAATGTGCCTGACCGCGATCGAACTGGTGACCATTCAGAACAAGAATTTCAGTGCTCACAGTGTTACGGCAACACCAATCAGTTTGACACTTCCACTGTATACCAGGACTTGTTAAACCAGTCTGGGCTGTCAATCGACACAGTTTCATCGACCAGTGGGCCCAGAGTGCGAAAGCACTGATATGTTGAAGTGCAGAGTGTCTGCAGTGTATGTACATGGGCGATGTCTGCAGCATGGCGAGAGACTGACGAAGCAAGACGGTCAGTTCACCAGTAGACAATACACAGCGACAGTGGACGCATCACCACATCTGTCAAACACGCATGTGGTAGATGTAAGCAACGCAGCACCATTCCCTAATTCCACGCCTCACCAGCTGGCCTTGAACTCATTAGCTCTCCCCTCCTACCATCCACCCCTTTCGTACCGCCACTCGTCACCTACTTTCCCATGCTTGCTTTTTCGCAACAGCTGATCCCAGTACTACCAGCCACTGCACACAAAATTCCTTGAAAACCAGTTCTGCAACCCATACCATTGCACCCTATTCCGCACCTAACTATGTCCAGCCAGCTACGAGGATGTGGCCACAAAACGATGGACAGCGACCCTTCGTTACTGCAGCCAACCTTTAACCTTCGCCTGGACAAACCAGTGCTACCAATCCAGCGAGTTTTCAATCACTACCAACTTTCATGGGCCTGCCAACAGAGGACCCATCAGCATTCCTGGAGGATTGCACCTCCCACCTCTGGTGCTATAGTGTATATAAAGAGGAGTGGCCCAGCTGTGTTGGACCACAACTCTCCGGGGAAGTGCATTCCTGGTGCAGTCAATCAACCATTATGAACTGCAGTGGGAGGAGTTTCTCCATGCTTTTCGCTGACATTTTGGAGGGGCATTTACATATTTGCAAACACAGAGAAAGTTGACACTGGTAGATCAGCAATCAATGGAAAAATTAACCACATTCATAACCCAGAAAATCCACCTTATCCGAGATTTTCACCCCGAACTCACAGAGTGTGAAGTGTTGGAAGTAGTTGCAGAAACAGTGCATCCAGAGTACCATGCCACGTGTACCCCTGCTCAACAGTGGACTTGACGAACTCATTCATGCTGCGATCATCTTGGAATGGAATCCATGCCAACAGTGCCACAAACAGGACTCTAGTGCTGCACGATGGAACCACGAGCAAGCACATGACAGTACAAGTGGGCAAAACCAAGCCAACAGCAAAAAAAATCCTATTATTCTGGCCAACACAGGGATAAATTAACAGGTTCTGCAACCAACACAGCTAAAAACACAAATACAAATGACAGTAAAACAAACTGTACGAATTATAGTACACATGTAAAAAACGTGAAATGGGACAGAAGCCAGCCCCCTCCTACACCTTGCCACTATTGTGAATGTCAACAATATCACTCGCTCAGTGCATACCCTAACAACTCGCATCTTTGCTGTGCGCACGCAGATGCGACTATAAACAATGTGGGAAAAGATAGCAATGGTAAGCAAACCGGACGTTACTCTTTCTCCTGTATCAGCTAGTACTACCAACTTGATACTGCAACAAGTGCTCATCAGGCAGGTCAGTAGCAGCCAATCTGAATTCAACTGTATTCTAGTGTTCAGAAATGGTCATCTTTGCGAAGCATTAATAGATACTGCTGCCTCACATAACTCCATACAGCCTAATTTCATGCACCCTACAGATATCACTCCAGCCGCTCATGTAATTCGCTTAGCCACGAACCAACACACCAGCACGACACTAGGTCAAGCAAAAGTGACACTTCGCATGCATGACTTTGAAACAATAACCACAGCTGTAGTTACCCCAAACAATAGGGAAGATACCATCCTTGGTGTACTCTGGCTTACTGAACAAAACACTATAGTTTAACCCATGTCACATTGTATCCTTTTCGGCCAAAAGCAGCGATGCACAGTGTATAACCTTGACCAGCGACTAGCCCATGCAGTAATAACTGTTTCACTAGCGGACTTTAACAGCAACATACCGCCCGAACACAAGACAGCTTCTCAGCAGCTCCTTGACGAGCGAAGAGGCGAGTTTACAGCGAACGATACCCTTCGTCGAACCACAGTAGCTGAGCATGTCATTCCACTAGTGGAAGGCAAACCCATTTGTACACCACCATGCAATTTTTTAGAAGATCAAGCAAATATATAAAACAGCAGATCCACGAAATGTTAAGTAATCACATAATTGAGACCACTAATATGGAATAAAACACCGCAATAACACTTGCACCGAAGAAAGACAGTACTTGAAAATTCTGTGTTGACTTTCGCCTAGTGAACCAAGTGATGTGCAGTGCGTTGCCACCTTACATCATTGTCGGGGACACCCTCAGTTCGCAGGGGTTCGCAGGTACCTGCCAAGCTAGATGATCATGGTAAAAGAGCTTTCACGGCCCCTGACAGCAGGCACTTCCAGTTCTGCACCATGCCTTTCACCCTGAAGTGTTCACCCACCACCTTTCAGTCGATGATGGTGTGAGTGCTGGATGGGCATGTCTGCGAGTTCATGTTCGTATACTTCGACGATGTCGTTGTCTGGTCTGAAAGTTGGAAAGAACGCCTACACCACTTGTCACTTGTCTTGGAACGATTGGCCATCAATGGAGTCACCTGTGCTACTGCCAAATGTCGCTTGGGCAAGACCAACATTTACCTCCTGGGTCACTTCGTCGATGTAGAAGGTAACAGACCAAGCCCCGAACACCTGTGGTTGATTAACGGGGGCCAACCACCTTGTACGTGCAAGCAAACTAGAAAGTTCTTCGGACTCATCAATTGACTCCAGGAATACATTCGAGACTTTGCTGCCATCACCTCACAGCTCATGGACCTGCTGTACATACAGCAGCAGTTCCAGTGGGACAACACTGCCTACGACACATTCCAGAGTATCAAGGCTCACTTCCAGGAGTGCCCCACCTTGGTGAGGTACGACCCAACGAAACACCTGTACCTGCAGACCGATGCAAGTCAAGAGGGACTCAGAGCAGGCCTATACCAGTGTGGCGACTACAACGAGCACCATGTCATCGACTATGCCAGTGCAAAGTTTGGACCCACTGAAAGTAGGTATGATATCAACAAACATGAGTGTTTGGCCATCATGTGGTCGGTCAAGAAGTACTGCGTGTACCTTGATTACCAACACTTCATGCTTCGCACCGACCACCGATTATTGGTATGGCTCCACACCATGTGTGAGCATGCAGCAAGCTGACCTGCTGGGCACTGCTCTTTAAGTGTATGACTTAGTGGTGGAGTACATTCCGAGCAGCGAGAAACAACTCGCCGATGCTCTTTCAAGGTCGCCATGCATCGATGTCTTGATGCAGGACGATGCAGACCAACAGATCAGCGCCGACGATGACGACAACACTGTGCACAAACGGTATCGAGTAGTCGTAGATGCACAGCTGGAATGAGCACTCAGCCGAGAATACCAGGACCATTGTGCAAGCGGGACTGTAGTGTACTGGCATGTATTGGATGGACGATTAGAGACCTGCACACCCAACAACAGAGATGTGTGGTGCCTGTTCCTTCTCCCAAGCGCAAGGGATAAAGTGTTGAAGCACGCAAACGACAGTAGTGTTTCAGGACACCTGGAGATGGAACAGACGATCAGAAACATGCTCAAGCACCTTTNAAGCACGCAAACGACAGTAGTGTTTCAGGACACCTGGAGATGGAACAGACGATCAGAAACATGCTCAAGCACCTTTTCTGGCCTGG
The DNA here is from genome assembly GCA_002778355.1 of Clitarchus hookeri. Lineage (NCBI taxonomy): Eukaryota > Metazoa > Arthropoda > Insecta > Phasmatodea > Phasmatidae > Clitarchus > Clitarchus hookeri. Next base: position 2,689,296 of record NQII01000013.1, read on the forward strand.
CTTCACCAAACATGCATGCAGATATATGCAATAATGCACCAAGTGCCACCAATTTATAGTATGACGAGCTTTTGGGGTACATCAACAACCGCCACGACTGCCCGCCAAGCCATTCGAGACTGGGTCCCTCGACCGAAAATGGCCGAAAATGGCATGTGCTGTGTAACTATTGGGGAGTACGACACTTGAAGACAGCGATCTACCACCCTTGCGACAAGCCCACAGAGCGCCTAAACCAGAAGCTGAAGACTCAGTTGCGACTACGTGTGGGTGACCAGCAGACCACCTGGGCCAACCATCTGCCCACTGCCCTCTTCACCCTCTATCGGCATATCAATTTAGCAACAGGTAAGTCAACCGCCGATGTCCTGCTAAGTCACAATCTAACTCTGCCTGGAGAATTCAGCTGTCCGCAGACAGCAGAAGACAGTGACTCAGCAGACGCTGACATCCGACGTGAGCAATGTTGGGAGGTGCACAAGGAGGTACGCACAAATCACCACGCGACCACAAACTCGTCTACGACCAGGACAATACATCCACATCAGTGCATACCCCACAGTCCACAGCCCACAAGCACTTCTGCTTGGGATTCGTANCGACCAGGACAATACATCCACATCAGTGCATACCCCACAGTCCACAGCCCACAAGCACTTCTGCTTGGGATTCGTAACAAAGTAGAGTGGGCCGCACGAGATTGTACGAGTAATTGCAACCACCACCTACCTGGTCCGACTTGGCAGGAAAAGTGTTTAGGCACACTGGGACGACTTGCGCCTAGCACCATGTGACATCGATAACGATGCTGCACGAGGAGACAAGGTTCTCTACAACGGCGACCCCGATGGCGTGGTCCACCGGCGATGCACTCACGAGGAAGGTGTCAGCACCTCCCTCGGAGTAACAGTTACAAGGGCCAGCATGCCCNGGTCCACCGGCGATGCACTCACGAGGAAGGTGTCAGCACCTCCCTCGGAGTAACAGTTACAAGGGCCAGCATGCCCGACGATGCGGGAGCCTCATGATTGTAGATGTAGTGGCACCACGTGGCATAGCCATTCCTACATCAACAGCATCACAGACATTCAAGCAGCAAGAAGGAGTAGTAACAATGCCACAGCCTACCCCCGTCGCAATGCCTGGCATCGTGGCACCCACCTCGACAGGGTCCTCTATACCCCTCACCTTGTCTGCTACAGGTGAATCCCGGACCTCCTGCCTCACTTTCGACTGCATCAGGACGGCTTCCGAAGGTGTCCACCGCTGGCAATGAGGTGATGCACCAGAGTAGTGCAGCAGCAATGCCGCTACCAGCAGATTGGTCACTATCCCGTGATCAACCCCGACTGTCACTCACAGCCTGAGTCGCTACTGGCGGCAGTGGGGTCGGCAGAGCAGCGCCTGATGACACACGGCCTGCAAACAGTCTCAGTAGAAGGGTGGATTTGACCCAATACGACATACTGCCTCTCAGACCATTTGTCATGCTGCATATCCTCTGCCTCAACAGCACCATATCAACCAGCACCACTGTGTGACCAGTGTGCATGGCGTAGTTACAAAGTGCAGTGCCGAGTCGTGTGCATGAGTGTAAGGAAGTGCAACACAACATCATACCTCCCCCCTTCCACACATCAACTCGCAATCCAGGTAGTGCAAAGTATGAAAAGTTCAGCACACTGATATGTAGGGCCAAATGCAAAAGCATATATTCAATTAAATTTAATACACACTAAAAGTGTGGGCATTGTGAAACACCCCAACAAGCGATTTCCAGTGTTTTGTTCCATTAAATCTGAAATTAACATGTTTGTTATCTGCATTGTATCACCCTAATTTCGTACTATAAGGGTCAAATTGCAAGTATTACATGTTCAGGATAATATTTTGTATTTTTTATATTATCTTTCAAGCACGTGTTTATGTTTTACATTGTTTTTGCAAGTTTTAACAACACAGGAAGTAGTTCCAGGCAAGCCAAGTGCCGCCATAGTCCGTGGCCTCGTGAGCTCCCCATTATCAGTTGCCACTAAGAGTGTCAAGTGGTCTGTCGTGGGCATGTGTGCTCTAGGTGACTTCAACTTTTTGCTTTAAACAATTCAGTGTATCAATAGTAAAGTAACTTTTTTGGAATCGTTTGTTTATTTCTCACCCAAAGTCGCCACTCTTTCTTCCCTAGTACTTAAATCGCCTGGAGAAGCGTGAATTGCACTTAATGCCATTGTGGCAGTTTTTGCCCCTTTTTGAACAGTAAAGCCTATCTGGCGGGCTCGCAGGCCAGGAACCATTTATGTTATCACAAAATGTGATGAAGTTCTATGCAAGAATAATTGCATTGGAGTNGGGCTCGCAGGCCAGGAACCATTTATGTTATCACAAAATGTGATGAAGTTCTATGCAAGAATAATTGCATTGGAGTTTATATACTACATGTCTTTCATTTCGGGTCCCCTACAACGTGCCTTATCCTAACTTAAACCACCATAATTCAGTATTCTCAACTAAAAGTTTTAGCAAAATAAAGGTGTGGGGGCCAGCCTGAATAGGCCCACAATACAGCAAGGCACCAGGTGTGAGGAACGTCTGACTCTCATAGCCTGAGAGTCTCATCAATATTCACCGAGGTACTGCATACGTACAGACAAATGGCCCACTGCATACTGATATCATCATCAATCATCGTCTCCGTGATCAGATGGGGTCTGGCACCTTGTCGGGTTTCCAACCTCAAAAATCACCTAACACCTTTGTAGTGCCCCTCACAACTTCACCTAACCCAACACCACACAGCCTACAAGTATCATTATAATATTAACAATGACATAATATTATATTCTCAGGAGGAGGGAGAAGGAAGGTTAGACTTGTGGTACCAAGTTTACAGAAGTGAATGGAGAATTTTAAATAGCGCCAGAGCAAGAGATTTGATTTAGGGTGTGAGCCGTTCGCCCACATGGCTCTCTTGAGATCACCCCACACTGAGGTGATGTTGTGATGATGCAATATTCCTATAACGCATACCTGAACAAGAGTAGTGGCCCTCTCATGCACCACTAACTGTTGAGAGAGATTGCTGAATATCCATCTCACATGACAGAAAGACATTAGCTTGTAATGACTTTTTAGGATTTTTCTAACAGAGTGGGTAATGAACCCATCATTCACACTGCCGATAACGGAGTATAAACATACACAGTTTATAATATACAGAATTTACTCACTGTAATACCCTCTTAAGAGGCATTGACATATGTGTAGCAGCTATGGCACACTACATGCATACATTGTAACAAGGCATGTGGCCATTATAATGGATTAAGCTGAAGTCATTTTCCTGGTGTGATTTTAGCTGGCGGGGTTGCGAGCTGTACAGTCTCTGGGTTAAAGTAAAAAAGAAGTGAAATAACTCCCTGAAAAGAATAAATTTCCTATGGAAATTTAAGTGACTGGTTTAAAAATTAGAAGTCCCTGAAACACGGGATGCATGGCCACTCCCGGTAAGGGTTCGAAGCCATGATGTTGAGGGGGTTCCAGGGTTAATGATGGGGGTCCCCACCTTACCTTACTTGTCAAATTAAGGTGGAAATTGATCAATTTACCCAGCGCCATAACTCAATGGCCATGAGTTAATGGGGGTCGTGTGGTCGATGGCCCATGAGTCCCTCGAGTCCTCTGTCGGTCTCCAGTGCTTGTAGATGATGATTTTACCAGTAACTTAATATACCTAGTTGCTTTCACTATTATGATGGTGAGGCTGTAAGTCACCTCACACACTTTTACTTACACTTTGGTGTTGCTGCAAGTGGTTGCAGCACCCTAAATACCCAGAGAGGGTTAACACAATAAAATGCCAGCATGGGCTTTAGATATTTACTTGTGGTTCATGATACACGAGCCTTTATTCTACATGCACACTGTGAAGCGGAATCGGCACTCGGTCTGCCGATGACCAATGCTGTAAAACCAGCCTAAGCCATGAAAAAATAGATGAAGTACAGATGACATGTTAATCTCTATATATTATCATAGGGGGCAGACAGTTAACCTCTCGTCACAAAAAAATAAAGAGAGCGTTCCAGTATTGAGACATTACTATTGAAATGAAAATGATTGATGCAAAAATGGAAGGTACCGAGGGGGTACATGTAGAGCGAAACTCCCTTGCTGCTGGTTGGCCCGAGTGCTGAAGTCAGACTGAGCATCACAGTGTCGGCTTCTTCTAAGAATGTTTGAATCAGCACCAAAATTGAGTGAAAAATTACATTGACCCTTTTATATATAAACAAAGTAGTACATAATGAAATTACAAGAGAAAAGATGGAATTGTGACATACCTGTATTTAATTAAAGGTCAGTTTAGCTCTTGAATGTGAAGTCATGGAGTATATCACCACACTAAAGTAATGTAATAAAGAATTTGGAGCCAGAGTAGGCAGTCTGCTATAATGAAGTAACAAAAATAAACTTTCACATAATAAAATTGATGAAATAATTAAAATTGAAAAAATAAGTGTTTTAAAAATGGCCATACCACTTCCGGTAGGCTTCGCCAATGGGCAAGTCCAAGTGTTCCAACTTGGGAGGGTTGGACGAGTCCATCCCTGAAAAGAGGTATGGGTAGCAATGATAGATTTAAAATTTAATAACAAAAATTACATTTAATTGATTGGCGGCAGTGTTTTCAGCACTTTTGATGGCTTTGGGATTTAATTCCCAACTGTTTAACTAGACTCAGGGTCATGTAGCACTATTTACCTGGCCAGTAGGCCAGTTGACATATCGTCACTGGGAGAGACGTTGGGGTGTCATGGTGCGAGCTGCCCCGATGTTCCCTCGAATGGATGGTGTGCCTGACAGCTATGGCATTCGGGGGGACACCATGTTGGACTGCTTGTTATTTGCCCCCAAGAGTTACCTCTTGAGGTAAATAAAGCAAGATGGTCACTTGAGTCACGTAGTACACGACGACGAGGCGGGTGCATTCCGTTCTCGCTGGCACATTATATCGTTCTCATGGCTGGGTGTTTGCTTCGGCCCGGTGTCGACTAGGTGGTTAAAGTGACTTCAGAGGTGCAAGTGGACACGAGAGTACACATGGACGCCTGGTTCATGTCAAATGCCCCCCTCTTCGGTGACTGCTTGACCCTGCAGTCCCCCAGGTNTCAGAGGTGCAAGTGGACACGAGAGTACACATGGACGCCTGGTTCATGTCAAATGCCCCCCTCTTCGGTGACTGCTTGACCCTGCAGTCCCCCAGGTGGCCCATTACACATTCAGGTGGAACAGGTGTTCAGTGGCTGCAGATGTTGTTGTGTCTGCAGCCCCCCTTCTCTGCCGTCTCATCCCCACTGCTACTGCTGCAGGTGCGTGGGTGTCGATTTGTCTGCAGTGATCGCGAGGAGGGAGGAGGGTGCTCTACAGTTAGGCTGTCTAGGCCCGATATACTCCCACCACCTCTGTGCTGGTCGTCCCATGATGTCTTGTCAGCTGCTGAGTGGCACCTCAAAGGTGTCACGGTGTAGCTGGACAGAGACCTTACCTGTGGGGATATCCTACCCACAGGTGTCCCTAGTCATTCGCCATCGGTGACGTCTTCACAGGTGGGCATCACGATGCGGGGTGTCATGAAGCTGCAGGCTGGCTCGGTCTGGTCTGCAGTGTTGCTGTTATTGTGTTGTTTGATGGCTATTTTGAGTTGCATGTTAAATCTCCAGTGTATTATGTCGTAGTAATGTATCCATGAATGCAGACGTAAGTAAACAAGATGTAAACACTCAGCGAAGCACTGTACTCATGTACGAGCGACGAGAGCATTGCAGGTAAACACATAATTGCACAATGATAAATCGAGTTAGTTACCGCACAATACCGCTAAAATTCAATCATCACACTAGAATAGCAAATACAAATAACTTAATTAGTGGTATAATTAACATAAGCACTAATAAAAATTATGTTGACAATCGTAAATAAATAATGCAATGACCCTGAAACACTAGTTAAATTACATTGAAATACTAAATAATGATATGAATGCTCTAGAAANATAAATAATGCAATGACCCTGAAACACTAGTTAAATTACATTGAAATACTAAATAATGATATGAATGCTCTAGAAAGCAATTAAGAATTGCCTGATAAGTAGTAGAAATAATGTAAACAGTGCTGCAATTTATATTAACATTCGTAAACNAAAGCAATTAAGAATTGCCTGATAAGTAGTAGAAATAATGTAAACAGTGCTGCAATTTATATTAACATTCGTAAACAAATTATGCATCGACTCTGAAGCATTCGTTAAATTACATGAAAATAACAAACAATGCAATGATAATATCAGAAAAGCAAATAGGAATTGCTTGGTAAATAGTAGAATTAACATAAACACTGCTGAAATTTATGTTAACACTTGTAAACAAATTATGCAATGGCCCTGAAGCACTCGTTAAATTACGTCAAAGGAACAAATAATACTATGTAAAAATTTTGGCAATAACACACAAACACTGCTAAACATGTAAATACACTGTAAATTTTAAAGCTAAACACTAATTAAGAGTTCAAAAATATGATAAATGGACCAATGTGGACATAAGACATCAGTGGCTAAAGTGGGTCACTGTTGCGCTGTGATGTAAACAAGCTGCGAAGGTGATGTGAAGTCGATGATGCAATGGTGACTAATGAAATCACTGAGTGCAGCGCTGGTAAAATCGAAGTCACATGTAGTCTTTCTAATGGCGGTGATGAACGAAACGCCTAACGGGGGAGGAGGGGACTGTGGCCCACTTTCCCTTGTGCGAGGCATTGTGATGACATGGGATGGGAAGGGGGCAGTTGAACCCACTGGTCCTCCTTCGCTCACCACATGGGAGATGAATGGCCCGTCGACCTACCCCCACCATGTGGAGGTCGTAGTGATGAAGACTCATGCAGGAGAAGGGGAGAGTCTGGCATGAGTCGCAATGATAATACATGGCTACTCGGGTCAGGGCTGAAAAGCGAATGACTTGGTTACACCTTCGGCGAACTGGGGCTCAGCACACGCTTCCAGCCACACTCCCTGGCCAGAATGATTGAAGTGAGCCGTAGGTGTTATGGTGTATATAAGTACTGACCTGGTATGGTGCTTGTACACTACCGAGGCCATGACATAAATTTGTGGATTGGAATGAACCTCTATCTGAAACCAGGTTTGTTGTTGTCATGGTGCAGTTCGTCACCGAAACAATTTCTGACATTAGTGCGCAATTTTACACGAGGTTGAGGCAAGGACAATAAACACAGTGTGTTCACTTGGTCGTCTCTCTGCTTATTTTTCTGAAGCTCAGTATGATTGCAGCTGGGGTGGCGAGCAGATTGGCGCCAGTAGTGCCAGCGAGCTGTATCTCGGTGCTTGCGTGACTTTTCCTCGTTGATATGAGCCTGCTTGGCCGATAGCACAGACACATCATATGCGGCTCGCTCGTAGGACAGCTGACAGTGGCATGTGTGGTGTGTCGCACCCTGTTTAACATGCTGAAGCGGGCAGCAGACACATGTTTCGGTAGCTGCAGAGGCGGGCAGGCACAGGGCATCAGGATGCATGGAGGCAGTGTTGGGTTGTGTGGAGGTGGCGTCTTTGCGCCGGAAGCTGCTACTCGCGCCACCTACTATTCTTTTATCTGGGATGCCGAAAACTGTGAAAACGGCCAGCGGAGGCGGAGTTGGAGGCAGCATCTCGAGAAAGGACGTCTGCAGCGAGGGCGGCATCTCGACGCAGGACATCGGGACGTCAGTTCCCGCAACCACCAGCAGATGAATTGGCTCAGTCAGATCTGTTCTGCCTAGCATCACAGCAACACTCGAGGCAAGTTCCTGAATGTCAACTGTTATCAAAGGTGGCATGTTTATCATGTCATCTCCCTGCAGAGGTGACATCGTAGCATCTGATGACTGAAGTTCTGTTGCACAATCACTGTGTTCGTTAATTGCACTGTCTCTGGAAATGCATCAATCGCACCGGTAGCTGTTGCCAGTCAGGATAAACAATTCGCGCTCCCATGTTGACAATCTGTCAGGCGGCTACATGAGCAGGCAACCGGTACAGTGGGCAGTGACACTTCCACAGCTTGCAGAGGCGCTCATGCTGCACTGGATTGGCAGCATAAAGGTGGTAAATGTATACACGGAAGAGTGGAAAATTCCCACGGGTGGTGTTGGTATCACAGTGTCTTTGCATAGACTGCACAAAATGAATTCCTCGAGGCAGTCTGTCAGTTCCCAGTCATCTGTAGTCACGCACTCAATATGGTACCGACATTAACACGATTGTCAACCAATAGTGTCTGTTCTGGTCCCTCTCCAAGTGTCATTTGGGTACTGGATTTACAGCGCTAACTGTAGCCAAGCTATTGAGAAGGGTACAGGCAATGGTGGACAGTGGCATGCTGGGTTATTGCTGGTAAAATTTCCCACACATTTTAACATCCCGCACTTTTCATAGGTTACAGTCTGGCTGTCAAATTGGTACACCATTTAGTCGTTAGCATGGAAGTGTAGACTAGCATGGGTGCACGATGTGGTAGTAGATTGGTGCAGCAATCAGCTGTTGTTTCTAAAAGGGTCAATGAACCATATGGCAGTGGCAGGCTCTCAGCACATGCATGAGGAGGGTTGGTATCAGACCGATTGAATAGAGGGATGGNGAACCATATGGCAGTGGCAGGCTCTCAGCACATGCATGAGGAGGGTTGGTATCAGACCGATTGAATAGAGGGATGATGCATCATGTACACACTCTCTCTTCTCCCTGGCATGCCTGGTGGGTTGAGAGAGGAGGTGGTTGCCCGCTTGTATGGCCTATCCATGATCCACAATGGCGGTGCTCGGGGATGGTTCTTTGTACAACTACTTTCCCAAAATGGTGAGAATATCCTAAACTAAAATTTTCAGGTTGGAAAGGTTGAAAGTTGTTTTGTTTAATTAGTTGACGGTTTTAATGCATGTACTTTAGCAGAGTACTGTTATAATTTTGATATTTTGTTGATATATATATCCTTAACAGGGATATAGGGGTGTTACAAATTATTGATAATAGTTATGTAATGAACACTATATAAAATATGTTTATTTAATATTAAGGTTGTACAATATTCTTTCAATATAAATATGATTGAATATGAATGGGGGGAGCTATACAAATATACTGAAATATGAAATTATATTATTTTATAAAGATTGAACCAGCCATGTTCTGAGTAAAGCCTAATTGGAGAGTCCCCTCCTTGTTCATGATTCCGGAGGCTGATTAGAATGGCGCAAGTCAACGGCCAGATGCACCCATGTTCAGTGGTCTTCTCGTTCCAATGGCCCGACGACAAAAGACACAGCACATGTCCTGTATCGGCTGTGTTGTCCCCATTTACTGGCCAGTGGAGGGGGTGTCAGTGGTTTGCAATTTCATAACTAATTTCAGCGATCACGGCCTGTGTTATAGATAAATATGTGAAGGTGTGATCAGGCAGGCCACTCAGCCAAGGGCCTTAACACAACTCGTAACAGTACGTTACACATATAAGGAACCTATACAAAAGTTACTCTTAAACGTCCCATGATGTAAACAAAAATGTTACGGTCAAACACCAAAGTTCCTCTCAAAATGACCTGTGACCTAGACACACATAGGCACTGTTTACTGGTAAAGTTATTCTGCTCGTCGCGTGATGTGTACTGTGATTGNCCTGTGACCTAGACACACATAGGCACTGTTTACTGGTAAAGTTATTCTGCTCGTCGCGTGATGTGTACTGTGATTGTGACTGGTATACAAATACACTAAAATGCCATAATATGTAAATAAAGAAACAAAGTACACTGAGACATCGCGAGATATAAATAGAGAAAACGGAGTACACTAAAATGCCATGAGATGTAAGCGCGGGAAACAAAGTACAATAAAACATCGTGGGATGTACGCAAACATACATTGCCCTAGTTCGCCGCAATTGTACTCACATGTTTTTCCGCAGTTCCTGTTGAGTTACCCCACACTTTTGCAAAGCCATTTGACATGTAGGGGGTCCAGGGTTGATGAGGAGGGTCCCCCACCTTACCGTTCTTACCATATTAAGGTCTAAACTGATAAATTTGCCATGCGCCATAACTCAATGAGAGTTAGTGACGTCATGCGGTCGATAGCCCGTGGGTCCCTGGAGTACTCTGTATGTCTGCAGTGCTTGTAGATGATGATGTTACCAGTAATTGAATATACATAGTAGTGGTTTTCACTATTATGTTAGGGAGGCTGTGAGCCACCTCACATGCTTTTACTTACACTTTAGTGTGCTTCAAGTGGGTGCAGTGCCCTAAATACCATGGTCGAAGTTAACACAATGAAATGCAAGTGTGGGCTTTAGAAATTTACCTTTGGTTCGTGATACATGAGCCCTTATACTGCATGCACACTGTGAAGTGGACTCTGCACTCGGTCTGTCAAAAACCGGCATAAGCCATGAAAAAATTGATGACGTACGTCTGACACATTAAACCATGGATATTGTCACAGGGGGCAGATCGTCGACCCCTCGTCACAAAAAAAAATTATGTTCCAGTATTAAGATATTACTATTAAAATGAAAATAATTGCAGCAAAAGTGGAAGGTGCTGAGTGGGTCCACGCGGGGCGAAACTCCAATGCTGCTGGCCGGCCCGGGTGATGAAGTTAGACTTAGCATCATGTTGTCGGCTTCCGCTAAGGGTGGCCGAAGCTGGTGCCAAAATGAGTGAAAAATTGCATTCACCCTCTTACATCTAAACAAATTTGTACATAATTGAATTACATGACAAAAGAAAGAATGGTGACACCCATATTTAATTAAGTCTAAGAATGTGATGTCATGGGGTATGTTACTGCACTAAAGAAAGATAATAAACAAATTGGAGTCAGGGTAGGCAGTCTTCTCTAATGTAAAAACACAAATGCACTTCTATATAATATGATTAATGAAATAATTAAAATTTACAAAATAACTGTTTTAAAAATGGCCATGCTACTTCCGGTGGCTTTGCCAATGGGCGAGTCCCAGTATTCCAACCTGGGTGGGTTGGACGAGTCCATCCTTAAAAAGAGGTGTGGGTAGCAACACTCGTTTTACAATTTAATAAAAGAATCGAATTAAATTGATTGGCTACTTTGTTTTCAACACTTTTATTGGCTTCGGGATTTATTTCCCTAGTTTTTAACTACAATCAGAGTCACATAGTACTATTTCCCTGACCAGTAGGCAGGTCGAAGTCACATCACTGGGGGAGACGTAGGGGCGTTGCGGTGTGAGCTGTGCCAACGTTCTCTCCAATGGATGGTGCGCCTGATGGCAATGGGATTATGTGGGAAGCCATGTTGGACTGCTTTTTATTTGCCCCCAAGAGTTACCTCTTGAGGTAAATAAAGCATAGATGGTAATTTGAGTCACGTAGTACATGACTACGAGGTAGGTGCATTCTGTTCTCGCCGGCACATTCAATCGTGCTTGTGGCTGGTTGTTTGCTTCAGCATGGTGTCGGCTAGGTGGTGTAAGTGAATGCGGAGGTGCAAGTGGTCACGAGAACACACATGGACGTCAGGTTCATGTCAGCCAACTGGAACAACATGGTAGAGTCTGTTGTGATCACCCCTTAAATGCCCACAGTATGTTCAGAAAATACGTACACACTTTAATAACAAAAAGCCATAAATACAAATGAACCGACCCTAATTAAAAGAAACAAGAAATCCTTTTATGTTAATTTGCTTATATAAATTATATGTGAAAATTGCTTGCATTGGTATCAGATAAATTCAGTAATGTAAACTAGATTGTGTCTGGCCCTGTCTTTCCCAATTTGTTGCTCATTGAATTTGTTGCGGATATACTTATACTATTCTAAAGCTATTATTAAATATTGTTGCACCCTCATTCCACAGACTTAGAGGGTGGCAGCGGATGGCTCGCGGTGGACGAGTCCATGCTCACTCCAGAAGGGGTGTGGGCAGCCATGCTCGATCCGGCTGAAAATGAAGCTAGTATTAAAGTGATGTAAATTAACATTATTAGACACTGGCTTTAAACTTCCTACATTTTTACAGGACCATGACACACTCACACTTCACGCACAACACATGCACAGCGACATAAACATGAAATGAAGGGGGGCACTCAAGGTATTGTTGGAGAACTGTAAACTGTTGCGAACCCCTTCACTGCATTAATTTCCCGAGTGGTATTCTTCCTGGGGGATTTCTCTTGGTGTTGGTCGACCCGAAATATCAAGCCCTCAAAAGATGTATCTTGAGAGCATGAAATTAGGATGGCCACATTACTCTGGTGGTGCTTGGAGTGTAGCGAAGATGGGATGCCCTCTAGCACACTTCGCCAGTGCTGGAGTCAGGGAAGGGTGGTCGCCTCGTTCGGGTCAACCTGTCACCAGTACAGGACACGTCGTATCAGCACTGGTGTAGCAGGACGAACAGGTTAAGAGATGAGATATGTGGCACACATCACCCCACCCCTCCTAACCACATCACGGGGCCTTTTTTCTGCTGCAGCTTGTTGATATTTGCTGTGCAGCTAATGGTAGCATGATGGTGGTCGTGTGACCCTCACCGATGCCACAGGTGGTATGTGCCTGGGGTGCACAGTGGAGGTGGTGAAGCAGGGTGGTCACCATAATTTAAAAAAAACTATATAAATTCCATGCGATGTAATTTGTTTCCCATTCTGTTATATGTATTGTTATGCCATCCCTGGCCACAGGTGTAATTTTTGCTATTGTGAGGGTAAATATTGTGAAGTTGCACCAGTTATGGAATAGGAGATGTACATGTTTAATTTCAACAATTTAATTTTTTTGTACAGGAAAAAGTAAAAGAAAGGTGGACCCTGCGCATCCTCCTAGTCTACTGCTTCTTTTTCCTCATATCAAAAGCAAAGAGTAAAGCTAGAGATGTTTGCATTCCAGAAGGAAAGTGTTAACTGTAGCTGTTTTCAGAATTCAATAATACTGATTTGCATTTGACCAAAGATTTCAGAAAATCTGTAAATAAAATAATAAAATAAAGATCACATAACATAACCTAAGTCGTTAGTCATTTTTTAAAAGTGCATTCACTGGGCAAGCTGTTACAAACCATTTCCATAAGATGAGCTGTTAAGGGTGCTGCCTTGCTTGTCATATTTTGTGTGTCTGGGGTCTCTATGAGACTCGGTGGTGACAGTACTTTGTGTAACCAAGATAAAGCTGTGCTGCACATCCCTATAACTGGGAAAGTATTTTTTTTTTTGCATAAGAGACTGCAAAAATACCTATTTCCAGCCATTTTCATTTGCACAAAATCCATATTGCAAAAGGAAGTAGAAATTGGAAACTTGAAATCTGATACATGCCATTTGCAGGCAAGCCCAAATATTTGGAGAAGTTTATGACCACAACATTTTCTGCTGAAGTTTTGAACAGTGCAAGGTTACTTGGGCAGGCAGCACCCTTAAGAAAGGAATCAATAAGCCAAGCAAAACTCAGGTAACTCAACTCAAAGAGTTGATGGGAAATCTTAAAGACATATTAAAAAAACATTTTTAATAACATGGTTGATGAAGCATTTTATTGAGTTATCATGTTTAATAGTACTAAACATCATATCATTTTCACAAGTTATGGAACACAAAATTAGTTTTAAAACCTAAAATGATTTTACATTACTTAATTTTGGACATAACCCAGATGCCCTAATTTTCTATCAAGTATTGTCCACCTAAATTAACTTCTAAACAGGATTCTTCACAAGGAAGTTTCTGCCTGTCATCGTAAAGAGGTGTATTTTACTCAACTATGTCGATTTGGTAAGTATTTTCAAGCATGTAATGCAAGGTCCCATNTTTTTTTTTGCATAAGAGACTGCAAAAATACCTATTTCCAGCCATTTTCATTTGCACAAAATCCATATTGCAAAAGGAAGTAGAAATTGGAAACTTGAAATCTGATACATGCCATTTGCAGGCAAGCCCAAATATTTGGAGAAGTTTATGACCACAACATTTTCTGCTGAAGTTTTGAACAGTGCAANCCATTTGCAGGCAAGCCCAAATATTTGGAGAAGTTTATGACCACAACATTTTCTGCTGAAGTTTTGAACAGTGCATGGTTACTTGGGCAGGCAGCACCCTTAAGAAAGGAATCAATAAGCCAAGCAAAACGCAGGTAACTCAACTCAAAGAGTTGATGGGAAATCTTAAAGACATATTAAAAAAACATTTTTAATAACATGGTTGATGAAGCATTTTATTGAGTTATCATGTTTAATAGTACTAAACATCATATCATTTTCACAAGTTATGGAACACAAAATTAGTTTTAAAACCTAAAATGATTTTACATTACTTAATTTTGTACATAACCCAGATGCCCTAATTTTCTATCAAGTATTGTCCACCTAAATTAACTTNTACATAACCCAGATGCCCTAATTTTCTATCAAGTATTGTCCACCTAAATTAACTTCTAAACAGGATTCTTCACAAGGAAGTTTCTGCCTTTCATCGTAAAGAGGTGTATTTTACTCAACTATGTCGATTTGGTAAGTATTTTCAAGCATGTAATGCAAGGTCCCATNTCATCGTAAAGAGGTGTATTTTACTCAACTATGTCGATTTGGTAAGTATTTTCAAGCATGTAATGCAAGGTCCCATGTTTCACCATTCACTGGTACCACATTTTTAAAACACCATTAAACCACTCCCAAAATTTTTTGAACATTGATTTTTGTGTGTTGTAATAAACTTTATTCGCATATTGCAGAATGTTACCAGCAACAAGTGTTAAATTCGTGGTTCAAGTGATTATCCACCATCACCTAGAAGAAAAAAGTCAAAGGAATTAATTGAATGTCTCAGAAATATTATAATGAATACATATTAGTTTAAAATTCTTTACATGGATGGTTAGTAATTGTAGCATCAGTTCAGACCAATGAAAGTTTAAGGTGATAGTTTACCTTGTATTCTGCCATAAATAAAGGGAAAACAGTTGTCATAACACTGGTTATTGAATTTCTTTGCATTAGAAAATTCAGTGTCTCATTCTGAAGCATTGCTGTTTTTATTACTGTGATTAAGAATCAATAAACCTTGAAATATTACCATGTGTATCAAATAACTGTAACACCTGTTAGCTGGGTGGTGTTGGGTTAAGGGAAGTTTTGAATGGTGGTGAAAAACATTGTTAGGTGGTTTGTGAATTTGGATATCCAACTAGGCTCGACTCCATCGGCAGGCGGTGCCGATTAGTGCTGCTGGTGATGATTTCAGGGTACAGTGGGCCGATCGCCCGAATGTACACAGTCCCTCGGTGAAATGTTGTAAGAGCCCCTCTCCCCTGATGCTTACATGGAAAACCTGTCGACCCCTAGGTATGAATATAAAAAAATATCCCAGTATTAATAAGTTACTATTGCAATTAAAGAAATACAGCCAAAGTTGCACGTGCTGCGAAGGTCCGCACGGAGCGATTATCCCGTGCTGTCGGCCAGTCCGAGTGCTGAAGTTAAAATAATTTGAGGCCAGGGTAGTATTCAGGTTTTAATGCTACATCCGTATCCTTCAACTTAATGTTCATGGCCTAGGTAGTTTTTCCTGTGTTGGTCATCAGCAGGCTACTTGTATTTGAGTATTAAAGCCCCAAAAGAGCAGAGAAATGTTTTAAATTTTATACTTACCTCAGTATGTGCAGCGAGTACCTAGTCCATCCTAAACACAATTGTTATTATGTTAAGTGAAGTGTGTGATGCCATCCACGCATTTCCCCAGAGCCCTTGTCTACCACGCACACAATCTATCGGAGCAGGTAGGAACCACCTGTACAAAATACTGGGCGTACACAGCTCTATTGGAGGCCATGCACCCAAGTCACGCCACATGAATCAGGGTATAGACGATTTGAGCCACAAGGCATAACTATCACCCAACATATTTAAACTGGCTAAACATAATGTGTTAATTAACTCTATTAATTATTGCACAGCCACAAATAAATATGAGAAGTTTCTTAGACAAACACCAAACCGTACACATGCAAAGTGCCGAAAACATGGTCAATGTAATTCAAATGATTATGGAACATTTTGGAAAATTAAACTAGTCGATTGTTTAATTCTCATTATACGAACCTTCGAGCTGCTAGTTATGTCTTTAATAAGTGCTTTGCATAATTTACTAAAAGAATATGTTTTGATTTCAGTAGTGGGACACCCAAACGCAAACTGAGCCACAACAAAATTCTTTCTGGAATTTAACGTAAATTACAAATTAATTAAAAATTACAATTTAATTAATGCAGTGTCAACTATACATTATTTAATACATTTGTGAATATGTATTTGCTTTTTAGGTGATGGAAATACTTTAATTAAAATAAATTTAATTTNATACATTATTTAATACATTTGTGAATATGTATTTGCTTTTTAGGTGATGGAAATACTTTAATTAAAATAAATTTAATTTCTTATAAAAATTATTGAAACAAAATTTTTATCACTATTTCTGACATCAATGTCAATGGTAGTTGACACAGTACAAAATGTAATGTATTCATCACTGTTATATGTTGCATATCATTCATTTAATTTATTTCGAGGGAATTTGTGTTTTGGCAGGTAGTTGACGACTACCATTACCACCCCCTCGCCAACATCTCCTCAGTCCGGCAAGAGCAACCGTCAATGCAGGTCGCGTCACATGGCTTGGGGGTGAAACAACTTTTCCACGCCAATCACTTCATGTCGATAGACTTTAATTTATTGGCACATATTCCTTTTACTTAGTGCACCCCCGAGTTCGCCTCTCTTCCAGAGCATAATCCCTACCATAATTTTTTTTAGTGTCTACGTGATGCCTTTGTGCAGGACAGCTTAGGCCAGCACAGGGCCTCGTGCCGCATGCCCACTTACCTGTGGATGTACCGTCTCATATGGATTTCTTTACTACAACTCGTATTCAGAAAGCAATGTGTATGTGCACTTTATTCCCTCTTCATTAAGAGCTTAATGGCAATAGGCCCTCATGATCGCCAACTACCTGTCACATTACCTATTTCATGTAAGTCAGTATGTATTTTATGTATTGAAGTGGTTTATGTATGTGCAGTGGAACAGTGTGCTGGGAAACCATAATACCCAAGTTTGAGAGTGTGTATAAGTTATTTCATCTAGTTAACCGACGACATCAATAGTCATGCACGACCTCATAAAGACCAGGGGCAAAGGGTTATTTAGCCCAGGCTGTTCGACTTTGGTCTACCCCAAAAGTCTTGTGCTAACCTGGGTGGATTCCCTTTACTGGTTAGCTGGTGTCCTCCGGACATTAACTCCATCTGTCATACNCAGGGGCAAAGGGTTATTTAGCCCAGGCTGTTCGACTGTGGTCTACCCCATAAGTCTTGTGCTAACCTGGGTGGATTCCCTTTACTGGTTAGCTGGTGTCCTCCGGACATTAACTCCATCTGTCATANAAGTCTTGTGCTAACCTGGGTGGATTCCCTTTACTGGTTAGCTGGTGTCCTCCGGACATTAACTCCATCTGTCATACCCTATGACCACCCCGAAATTTTTCAATTGATGCCCAACATGGGGCTAAATTCAGCAGTCAAGAGGTTGGCCGTACATGGAGCCGCCATTATCGCTGTTAGCGTGAGCAGAGTGTGAAAATGCCACAATTTTGGCACTATATTCCTGGGGACAAAGGGAGAGAGTTTTCTCCCTTCCCCGATGCCTCAAAGCACCCCTGTGGTCAGTCGCGCCGCCTGCTGTATGGGAGGGATATAGCACAAGCCTCACCCATTCACCTGCTGTAACAACCACCGACGAAACAGCTGCCTGTGTGAACGANGGGAGGGATATAGCACAAGCCTCACCCATTCACCTGCTGTAACAACCACCGACGAAACAGCTGCCTGTGTGAACGGGACTCCAACACAAGCAAGAGTGCCGTAGCCCCTGCTAAGATTTCTAAGCTGCACCACGCACACCTCTGCATCTCACAGCCACACCCATGCTATGACTGGTTTCGTAATGGAGTGTTGGTCCATGAACCATTGTGTCATTTGCAGTAAAACGAAATACAATGACAATTTTGGCAAATAAAACGCATCAGAAAACATTTGTTGATGCCTTCCAATGCCAACATGCGCCACTTCAATGTCAACACTACTTGGCCCACTAGATAAACGCATGTATTAGGTCATAAGTAATCGATGTCAGCATGAGGGACCAGGGCGTATCCTGGCATCCTGAACAAGNATAAACGCATGTATTAGGTCATAAGTAATCGATGTCAGCATGAGGGACCAGGGCGTATCCTGGCATCCTGAACAAGCTGCTAGAGGGACAACCTCGTGGACACACTCAGCATTATTGAATGTATCAGCGTATTGGCCGGGCATTTCATATGTACACAGTGCAGTATCACCCAAGGAATAGCTCGTCTCGAGCTCAAGAAGCCAGCGGACTATGCCACCACGAAAACCCATGGCACTACAGATGTGCACGACTTTCCGAAATGTGGGCAATCCACTGGGGACATTGCAACCTGTCATGGCCACTTCGCCTGTATGACTGCAGTCGAGTGGTCAAAATTGTAAAAAGCTTAATTCCAGTTCTGGGGCTGCTTATCTGAACAGCTTAGCCAGTGTGACACAGCTGCACCCAGACCAAACGCAGGTGGAAACGTGATGCGATGTAACATTCCCAGACGCACAATGACATTCGGTACCCATACTACTGCCAACACCTAATGTATTTTAACTCATTCCACCACGGCCTGCACAACATCTTCACAGTCCAAGCCACAAACTCTTCAAACCTCGCATGCACCCACAGCTGTTACTCTAGCGAGNCCTGCACAACATCTTCACAGTCCAAGCCACAAACTCTTCAAACCTCGCATGCACCCACAGCTGTTACTCTAGCGAGATTTTAAACACTCCCGAAATTTATTTNAGTCCAAGCCACAAACTCTTCAAACCTCGCATGCACCCACAGCTGTTACTCTAGCGAGATTTTAAACACTCCCGAAATTTATTTGGTAAGAGCTCGAAGGATCCGTGAGCATTCGCGGAGGAATGCATACAGAAACTGCAAATGTACGATGTTCCACCAGAGGAGAGGCCGTGTCACAGGTGATGTGAGCACATGTTGGAGGTCTGTTACAGAGTACCAATTGATGTGGGAACAGCTCATTATAATATTTACCACCGGGTATACCAGCATGCTGGCAACCTTACAAATAAAGTTGAACATTTTCACAAGGTGGCAACAGGTCCACGAAGAGCTGGAAACATTCGTGAGATGCAAGGTAAATCTTGTAACTCGGTTTTATCCTCATATTGAAGCCGTGGATGTGTTGGAAGCAGCGATGCAGACAGTCCTCCCTGAATTCAGAGCTGCTTTGTGACCAGCTATTTACAATGGCTTTGAAAATTTCGTTTGAACAGGTGTCAGTGTTTTCCGAGTACCACCAAGCTACATCAATACGGTGTTCCACAATGTGGAACATATCTGTTTGCATCTGCCACACCCACTATGAAACACATCAACAACAAAAGAGCGCGCAGTGGTCTGCCACCAATGATGCACATGGGCGGAACATTACTTCCCCGACCATCTGAGAGCACCAAAGCAGGTCAGCCCGTGNTCTGCCACCAATGATGCACATGGGCGGAACATTACTTCCCCGACCATCTGAGAGCACCAAAGCAGGTCAGCCCGTGCACAAAATAGCACAACTACTGGACCACATAGCAGTAGTGCAACTACTGACCAGCCACCGCCCAGTCCTTACCGCTACTTTCCTGGCGAGGAAATACACTCGCACAAGGACTGGCCAAACCATAAAGCAAAGGAAATAGAGATAGGGGAAACGAATTACTATCCCAGAAACAGTGAAAACAGCAAATATGACAGAAAAAAAACAGTAACTCATACCTCAGCCAATTTTTGTTTAAATTCCAGCAGCCTACTATACATACCCTTTAACATCAATTCAAAATTAACAGTAGCATTCTTTGACACAGCAGCTACACATAATTTCATTAGCGAACAACTCAATGCCCCTGAATAGTGTGAACAACATAATCAATTTATGCAGGTTGCCATGCGTGATGTATGTGGTCATGCCCACGGTACCACCATGGTAAACTTAACCATCACGGACGAATTCATGCATGTTCCCAATCTAGTTATGCAATACCACAGAGAGAACATTATTCTAATAGTGTCATGGCTCATTGAACAACAAGATGTAATCCAGTTATCCAGTGACCACATTCATTTCGGCAAGATGCGACAGAAAACAGTTTACCACCTAGGATACCATCAACCCACAGTTCTTGTTACTATAAATCTCCACGATTTCGACCATGCCATCCCTATGGAATTTCAAAGTGCCATGCAAGCCATCTTACAAAAACGAAGTGGTGTGTTAACATGTGGGGACACACTTCATCGCAGGGCCACTGCAACATCATCGACACCAAGGTGAGTGAAATGTTAAGTANGTTAACATGTGGGGACACACTTCATCGCAGGGCCACTGCAACATCATCGACACCAAGGTGAGTGAAATGTTAAGTAATGGTATTATTCAGCCCTCTGAGAGCAACTACAACTCAGCCATAACCTTCGTTCCCAAGAAAGATGGAATGTGGAGATTTTGTGTAGATATCCGTCCAACAAACTTGGTTACCAAAAGCTCATCCCCTCCAGTAATAAACATAAATTGTGCTTTCAGTTTGCTTGTTTCTGCAAAAATCATGTCTTCCTTTGACCTCCATTCTAGCTACTGGCAAGTCCCNATTGTGCTTTCAGTTTGCTTGTTTCTGCAAAAATCATGTCTTCCTTTGACCTCCATTCTAGCTACTGGCAAGTCCCAGTCACACCAAACGATTGCCACAAAACGACCTTTACACCAGACAGCAGGAGGTATCAATTTTGTGCTATGCTTTTTAGTCTTAAGTGCACACCATCTACCTTTCAAGCCATGATGGTACAGGTACTGGATGGCTATATTGGAAAGTTCATAACCGCATATCTAGATTACATAGTGGTTTGTTCAGACATCTGGTAGGAACACCAAGAACACTTAACATAGGTTCTGGAATGTTTTACCTACACAGGCTTAACCTGTGCAACTCACAGGCGCGAACATTAATAAGACGGAAGTAAATTTCTTGGAACATATTGTAAAAGGAGACCGGAAATAGCTATAGTGCGGAACAACTGTAGGTCATTGATGACTGAGACCTGCCAAAAACACAAAAGCAAATGTATAAGTTTTTTGGACCTATAAACTGGCTCTGCCAATACAATCAAGGGTTCGCTATCATTACCGCGCCCCACACATCACTCTTGTCAACACAATCATGTAACAGTCGACCCTGGAAGCTGACCTGGCATTCGGGGAAATTAAGCACCAATTCCATCAGTGGCCATCTCTCTCTCTCTCTCTCTCTCTCTCGCCTAAACCCTACAAGGCACCTGTATATTCAAACTGGAACAAGCCACGAAGGGCAAAGGGCTGTCCTATTCCAGCTAGGTGCTGACAGTGAGTGATTCATCATCAAACTACAGAAGTGGAAATTTGGCCCTGTAGCATGCCAATACGATGTGAATGAATGTTAGTGTTGGGCAATCATTTGGTCCCTGAAACAATACTGACAGTTCTTGGAATACCAATGGTTCACTCTCCGAACCAACAACAGTAGTTTAGTGTGGTTACACAAGATGCGCGAATCCAGAAGCAAGCTCACATGCTGGTCCATGCTTATGCAGGCCTATGATGGTGGTAGAGAATGTACCGGGAGTATAAATCTAACTAGCAGATACACTCTCGCACTCCCTGGGGCTGAACATATGTGAAAACGACCCAGATGAGTGGGAATAAATGTTGCCACCTGTCAATCAACCTCAGTTTAGTGCTGAAGGTCCACCACCATTACTGAATCAAATCAACATCAATCTGAACACAGATGCGAAAATGACTGCATAACAGTTATATGTACATGTCATGCAGGCCCAACAAACAGCTCCACATGTGGCAAGATGGTGCCATGCGAGTCCACAGTGTTCAGAAAAACCAGCGAGTAGTAAACAATTGCCTGGAAGTGCTTCCACTAGATAACAACAGGCGGAAAATGTTTGTCCCAGCCGAGGCCCATCAAGTGGTATTTGAATATGCACATAACGACCACCTTACCTGTCACCTGGGTGCAGAACAGACACAACACAAGATCTCTAGCAAATACCACAGGCCTGGCATCACCCGTGACACACGCTGCTATCTGAAACAATTTCATTGTTTGGATGTGCAAGGCCTGCCACTCAGGCAGCACACAACTCAACAACCACAATTGCGAATCGAAATATTTTACACAGCAGCATTGGACCTCATGGGTCCCCACCCACACAATGCACAGGGAAAACATTTTATTCTTTATGTTATGGAACTTTTTTCACATTAGACAGAGGCCCATGTCATCAGCAGTTCACACGCAAACTACATAGTCAAAGTTCTGGAAACTGAATTTTTCCTTTGTGGGGATTTACCCTGGTGCTCCTAACTGACAACAGCATGCAATTTACAAGATACCGATGGCGAGACTTCTGTGAACAATGGAAAATGGAACACCATACTATGGCCCAATACCATCGAAGGGCCAACCACTCTGAGCGAAGAAATACGAACTTCGAAACTCAGCTCAGGATGTGCTTGTGAAAAGAGCACTCAACCTGACCACATCACCTGCTAACTGACTTGTTCTGCCTGCACATGTGTGTGAATGCTGCTATGGGGAAAAACCAGCCAAAATACTGCAGGGATATTACCTAGCTTGCCCTGGAGAGTTAGTCTGCTCTGCATATCAGCCAGAAAACGACACACATCGACAGGCTAAACACTGGGAACTGATACAGCAGGTATGTGAAGAGCAACAAAGCTACATTCACATCATGTTACCCACCAACCAACGACTGCCAAGTGAGCTGAGAGTAGGCGAACATGTCTACGCTTGTGTACATCCACAATCAATAGGCAGTAAGAACTTTTGTGCTGGCCTGGCTGCGAAATATAATGGACCTTATCCTGCCAATGCCAAACTGGCAGATAGCACATGCACTGTCAAACTTAGTGCCAAATGCACCATAAAAATTCCATCGCGATGACATCAGGACATCAGGCGATGGGGTGGATGAGCCGCATCCCCCTTCCCCTACTCGACTGCCCAACCTTGCCACCCACATAATGGTGTTCACCGCATCGATGCCTGGTACATAGCTACTTGAATGGGATTGAGTGGGGGGCGAGGAGGAAGGCGCTATGGCAAGTGCGAGCTTGCAAAGGCAGGACAAATACCCATAGGTTATTCAGGACATGTCAGCCATGCACTCGATGCCCAGCATCCAGATGCCCAACGTGATGGGGGAGGGGAAGACTACACTCTAGTTATCCTGGAAAAATATCTTCAACCAGCAACACTGGTACCACCTTTGCATTTCAAACTTTTGATGCCTGGCATCCTTACACCCAATAGGGGAGCAGTGGAATAAATGAAATATGTATGGGTCTACCTGCCTATGGATCCGCTACCACCTGCCAGCATGGTACAGCTCGCATGCACCAGCATGACACGAGCACCTAAAGCAAATATTACACCGCAGCATTCAACCATACCGATGCCTGGTGCCCAGCCACCCAGCGAGGGTTTGGTGTCTATGATTGAAGCCGACTGGGAAAGTTCGCCTGCGGCACCTTAGCCGCTAGTCAGTATAACATTACAGCCATCATTGCACAGCCAACAGATGTCACCCAGCCCCCTCATGACTGCACCCATGCCCAGCATCCAAATGCCCAATAGGGAAGCAGTGTCAGCTATCGAGGTCTAAGTTGACACACCAGTCAGCACAGCACCCTCACCATCAGTCACCAGCACTGCAGCAATGCCACACCATTTCCTATGTGCACAGATGCCAGACATCTACAGGCCAAAAATAGGACTGGTGGTAGGGGGCAGGGAGAAGAGTGGTTGGTCCACATCAGCATCAGCTGACAGGACACCGCGGGACACGGTGGCTACGACAGTAATGCCTCTGGCATCCCGCTTTGCCGACTGAAGTGCCTCTTGTGCCAACTACAGCACTACAACTGTGGTGAGAGCAGCATCGCAGTTCCACACCAGCATAATCAAGCCACCAATATGCCAAGACACTGGCATCCCGATGCTGTTAGACAAAATTTCCAGCTGTGGCCATGTCACCGACATGGGCCCCTTGCTGTCAAATGCCATAGATACCGGCCCTAGAGGGTCGAAAGTGACCAAATCGGGGAGGGGGAATTTGACCTTGTCCGCAGCTTCCCCCAAAGCAATTGTTGACCTGTGTAGAACATCTACCTGAGCAGGTAGGAACCACCTGCACCAAACACTGCCTGTACACAGCTCGACTGAAGGTCTCGCACCCAAGTCAGTCATGCTGCAAAAACCAACATGAATATTAACTGAGCCACAAAGCATAACTACCACATAGCATAATTAAATAGCCTAACAATTACGTGATAATTAACTCCATTAATTATTGTGCTGCCACAAATGAATGCGAGAAGTTTCTTATACAAACACCAAAACCTTACATATGCAAAGCGACAACCTCGTTGGTAATGCAATACAATAAATCATGAAATATTTTGCACATTTAACTAGTGGATAGTTTAACACTCATTTAACGAACATTCCAACTGCGAATGATGTCTTTAATAAGTGCTTTGCATAATTAATTAAAATAATATGTTTTGACTCCAGCAATGGGGCACTAAACCCAAACTGAGCCACAA
Organism: Clitarchus hookeri; assembly: GCA_002778355.1. Lineage (NCBI taxonomy): Eukaryota > Metazoa > Arthropoda > Insecta > Phasmatodea > Phasmatidae > Clitarchus > Clitarchus hookeri. Next base: position 2,714,189 of record NQII01000013.1, read on the forward strand.
TAAAAATCTTTGTGGAATATAACATACACTGAAAAGCCAAAAAACCAGTACATCTGCCTAATATTGTGTAGCCCCCCCCCCCCCTCTTGCCATCGCCANATGTCTGAAGGTATGCAGGAGGCAATTCACACCATAAATCCTGTAGGGCAGTCCATAAATCCAATCTGCACCAATTTGAGAAAGGGTTGCACGTCTGTCACGTTTAATGATTCTCGCTAGTCGTCGTTTGTCCAGTTTTTTCACGGTCTTTTTCCGGCGGCAGCGATGTTGAAGATGTGATGTTTTACCAGATTCCCAATATTCACTGTACACTCGTGAAATGATCGTATGCGAACATCCAAATGTTATAGCTATCTCGGAGATGCTATGTCCCATCTCTCATGTGCCGACTATAACACCATTTTCAAACTCGCTTAAATCTTGATAACCTGCCATTGTAACAGCAGTAACCGATCGAGCTGCCGACCGCATCGCGTTACTCTCATTGGTTTCATACCTCTGTTATTTGCATACGCACACATATTCCAGTTTTTTTTGGCTCTTCAGTGTATATTACATATTAATAAAAATGGCAATTCAATTAATGCAGGGTCTATTGTTCATTATATAAAAGGGCTATGTACATGTATTTTCTTTCAGGTGATGGAAATACTTTATTTGAAACAAGTTTAATTTCTTATAAAATTTATTTTAATGCAATTGGTATCACTTTTTTTTACTTCGTCAACAGTAGTTGACACAGTACACAACGTAATGTGTTCATCAGTGTTATAGGTTGCATATCATTCATCNGCCGACCGCATCGCGTTACTCTCATTGGTTTCATACCTCTGTTATTTGCATACGCACACATATTCCAGTTTTTTTGGCTCTTCAGTGTATATTACATATTAATAAAAATGGCAATTCAATTAATGCAGGGTCTATTGTTCATTATATAAAAGGGCTATGTACATGTATTTTCTTTCAGGTGATGGAAAGACTTTATTTGAAACAAGTTTAATTTCTTATAAAATTTATTTTAATGCAATTGGTATCACTTTTTCTTACTTCGTCAACAGTAGTTGACACAGTACACAACGTAATGTGTTCATCAGTGTTATAGGTTGCATATCATTCATCNTTACTTCGTCAACAGTAGTTGACACAGTACACAACGTAATGTGTTCATCAGTGTTATAGGTTGCATATCATTCATCTAATTTATTTCGAGAAAATGTGTGTTTGACAGGTGGTGGACGACTGCGATTGCCATCGCCTCGCCAACCCCCCTGGTCTGGCAAGAGCAGGCATCAAGGTGACATTAACCAGATGTCCATGTGTGCTCTCGTGACCACTTGCATCTCCGCAGTAATTTACACCACCTAGCAGACACTGGGCTGAAGTAAACACCCAGTCACGAATATGTCATTATGAGTCTGCTAGATCAGAACACACCCGCCTCGTAGTCATGTACTACATGACTCAAGTTACCATCTTGCTTTATTTACCTCAAGAGATATCTCTTGGGAGAAAATAACAAGCAGTCCAACGTGGTGTCCCCCTAAAAGCCACAGTCATCAGGTGCCACAGCGATTGGAGGAAACATCGGTGCAGCTTGCGCCACAATGTCCGATGTCCTCCCCATCTACGTAATGTTGACTGGCCTGCAGGCTGGGAAATCAGTGCTTTGTGATGCCGTGTGTGTTTAAACATTGGGGAATAATATCCCAAAGCAAGTAAACACATAACAAACACACTAGCACACCAATTAAATGTAATTTATTTATGAAAATCTGAATCGAGTATAGCTACCCACGCCTCTTTTCAGGGATGGAATCGTCCAGCCCACTCAAGTTGGAACACTTAGACTGGCCCATCGGCGAAGCCTACAGGAAACAGAATGGCATTCTCGAACACTGTTATTTTATTAATGTTTATCATTTCGTTTATTTTTATCATGTAAAAGCTAACTTGTGTATTTTCCCAGTAGACCGCCTATCATGGTCCCAGATAATGTATTTATTTTTTCTAGTGTAGTGAAATCCTCCGTGACATCACAGTCATAGATATAACAATAATTTAATTAAAACCGGGACGTCATTCATCATTATATAATTCACCATGTAATTTTATTATGTAGCACTTTATTTAGTCTTACGAGGGTTCATGTTATTTTACTACTTAATTTTGGCACCAGATTCGGCCACCATCAGTAGAAACCGTTGCCATGATTTTAATCTGACTTCAGCACTCGGGCCGGCAAGCAGCATGGGAGTTTCGCTCTGTGTGGACCACTACAGGACATTTATTTTTGGCTGTAATGTCTTTCATTTTCAATAGTCTTTAATAAATTTAAATATTATTGCTATTTAGAGCCGATGGGATGCCAACTGCTTTACTGTAACTAAAAACAGGATTTAACGCGAACCACATAAACTTGTCGTAGTAGAGGTGACCCAGGGCTGGTGGAGTGTAGAATTGCCAGGCACCATAACTCAGCGAAGAATTAGTGATATTGGTCGTTCGGTCGATGGTCCGGCGGGTTCTGGATGCCTCCGTCAGTTTGAAGATGAATTTGTCACACATTTAATATTACACTACTTACACACATTGACCTTGTGACGAGACTGTAGGCCATCTCGTACGCCTGAAATATATTACAAAAATTGTGGGTGGTACTACAAGGGGTGTAGCACCACGTGTGTCCAGAATACAATAAATCAACACTCCACGAATTTTGTAAAGCTGTTTACTCACATACTTTATAACATGTTCAGGAAGTAGACATATGATTTCTAAAAGAAACTGCCCCAGCACTTATGGCCTGCTGGTGACCTTTGCATGAAAATGACCTAAGTCAGTGTAGTGTTATATGGATACACATTAGAGTTAAACTCTCTGATGAGAGTGTGGGTGATACTCCCCTCGGTACAGAAATAAAAAAAATGTTCTGGTTAATTAAGCTACTATTGTAATGAAGTGAGATCAGCCTAAATGAATGTCCTGAGGGGGTTCGGACTGATGAAGGAGCCTATTTTTATAAAGATAAACAAGGTAATTAGTTTTGTTAAACTTAATAGTTTTTAGTCAAAGAGACACACCAAACACACATTTTTACATTGTTTAAAACTGGCCATAGCACAGAGGATACAAAACAAGGAGGTAACTAGATATAATCGATTTTACAATGTTTAGTTATCAAAACTTATCCAAATGTCAAAATTTTATATCTTTCAATATTTCAACACACCCCCGTAATTTTTGCATTTAACATGATTACATTTCTCATTACTTCAATATTAGAAAACTATTATAAACAACATTTGTAAATGAAGATAAGTCCTTAGACTGTCAGCAAAAATCACTGTTTTAAAGCACTGATTACATCTAAATCAGTTTTACAAGTTTTAGTCAATCAATTTCTTTTGAAAAAGTACAAATTTTGTAGGTCCAAGTGGTTTAGTTAACACATCTGCGATTTGTATTTCAGTGGGACAGTGAGATAACTTCATCAAACCGTCTACATATTTTTCATGTAAAAAATGATATTTGACATCTATATGTTTTCTTTTGCGATTCATTACACCAGTTTCGATTAGTTTGATGGCACTTAAGTTGTCAATCAGCATCTCAACTTCGATGGGCTTCTGGGTGAGTTCTTCAATTAACGCTTTGATGTAGATCACCTCTTTGCAGCTTTCTGCAGCTGCGATGAATTCAGCTTCCGTACTGCTGTCTGCTGTCGTGGGTTGCTTTCTTGATCTCCAGCTGATGGGTCCGCCGCAGTAATACATCACGAAACCAGATGTACTTTTAGTAGTTGCAGGGTCGCCAGCATGATCAGCGTCGCAATACAACTTCAGGTCTTCAGAACCGTCAGATTTATAAGATATTCCCTTGTCTAGACTGCCTTTGAGATACCGCATGATGCGTTTTAGGTTGATCACATCATGTTCGTCCGGACTTTCCATTTGTCGACTGCAATATCCCACGGCGAAACTTATATCGGGTCTGGTCTTAGTAGAGAGGTACAACAAGCTTCCCACTGCTTCGCGAAACGGGAAATTTGGTCGTTTGTTTGGCTTTTTTAAATCAGCAGGTTTGTATGCAGTCAAGGGTGTTTGTGCCGGTTTAGCTTCTGACATGTTGAACTTTTTTAGAACACTTCTTATGAACGATTTCTGGGTGACTTTGACGGCTTCATTTGATTTTTCCAACTCCATACCAAGATAGGAAGTGGGGTTGTTCAAGGTGGTTATTTCAAATTCTTTTTCAAGATTTTTTAACAGTTTGTTCATTTTCTTTTCATCCTTTCCAAGTAAAAGCCCGTCATCAACGTGAATCGCCAGGATCAGTGATCTATCCTGGTTCACAAAAATGCAGTGGTCTGTTCTTAATGGGTCAAGACCTTGTTGCTTAAGAAAAGTCACCAGTCGTTTTTGCCAACTAGCTGGGGCTTGGCGTAAGCCGTATAAAGCTTTGTTGAGTTTGCAAATTTTGCCGCTATGTTTGCCATAGCCTTCTGGCAAAGACATATAAATGTCTTCCTCAATCAAACCGTGAAGAAAGGCACTCTTCACATCAAAAGTCTTCATTTTCAAGTTGTGTTTGGCTGCATTGGCCAACAGAACACGGAGGGCATCACTGCCAACTACAGCACTGTAGGTTTCGTTGAAATCGATGCCAAATCGCTGCTGACATCCCCGTACAACCAGTCTTGCTTTATACCTGCCATCATCTTTCACTCGAAATACCCACCGACTGCTTAGTACACCTTTTTTAAAAACCCCTGTTTTGTCAATAATGCTCCAAGTTTTATTTTTCTTAAGAGAGTCTTTTTCTTCTCGAATCGCAGCAAGCCATTTGTTTTTGTCAGAGCCATTTACAGCGTCAGTGTATGACAGTAGAGCTGACTCATCCATAGTGTCATCGGTATCATAATCCAGAATGTAGTCTTTTAATTTTGTTGGGGCTTGAGCTTTCCGTAGAGATCTTCTTATTCCAGAAGATTGTTGTACTGGATCATTGTTTGAGTCATCGTGTTCTTGAGCATCTTCGGAGTCTTGGATGTAATTGGATTGTGACTCATCATCAGCGCCTGAGTCATTGTCTTCTTCTTCCGAATAGATTTCACTGCTAGAATCGTGTTCGGAGCTGATTTCACTTTCACTATCTTCTTTTTGGTTGTTGTTGTTTAAGAAGACAAACTGGAAATTTCTTTTGGGTATATTATGATTTTCTCCGGTGAATTTTACATCTCTTGATGTGATGATTTTACGATTTTTTTCGTCGTATAGTCGGTAGCCCATGGTGGTGTAACCGACAAAAATGTACTCATCACTTCTTTGGTCAAGTTTCTTCAAGTGACCCTTTTTGTGGACAAAAGCACGAGATCCGAAAATCTGTAGATTTTTTAAGTTTGGTTGCACACCATTCCACATTTCATGTGGAGTCTTGTTAGATAGTGCTACAGTCGGGCTGCGGTTCAAGAGATACGTACTTACGTAGAGAGCTTCGCCCCAAAATTCATTACGGAGACCTGAGTCAAAAATTAGCGCGCGCACTTTTTCCATCAGGCTTCTCATTAGGCGTTCACTTTTTCCATTCAGTTCTGGAACGTACGGTGGGGAATAGTCAAATTTTATTCCTTTTTTCTTTGCCCATTCCTTTAAATCACTTGACGAATTTTCTCCCGCGTTGTCACAGCGCAGCATGTGGACTTTTGAGTTCCATTTTGTTTCAAACTCAGCTACGATGCTTTTTAGTTCTTGATCAAGTTCTGACTTGTGTTCCAGTAGAGCAACAACAGAATAATGAGTGTAATCATCAAGAACAGCAAGGAAATATGACTTGTTGTCCCATGTTTCTTCTATTGGCCCACATAGATCAAAATGAAGAATTTCAAGTGGTCTCTTAGCGGTTTTACGAGCATTTTTGAATGGAAGACGGGTTTGCTTTGAGTTTGAGCAAACTTCACATACTCTCTTCTTATCCGGCATTTTCAGTGTTTCCATTCCCTCACTAATTTCCTTCAATTTTGTAATGTTCGCGAAACCCAGATGTGCAAGCTTACGGTGCCACTCTACAGCGCGCTCCTCATCGTGTTTTGCAAGAAACGCAGAATTTTCTTTGTCGTGGATGAGTTTTATTTCAAAAAGGTTGGTCTTGTTTTTGTATCCGTGCACCTCGAAATTATCCTTTAGTATCACTACTTTGTTCTTTTTAAAATTGACTAGTCCACCTGATTCAATAATTCTATTCACTGAAAGAAGGTTGGTAGAAAGTTCGGGAACATAGAGAACATCTCTCAAAATACAGTTTTCAAAGCTGATGTCACCCTTTTTGATGGCGACCATCTTGATTCCATCCTTGGCAGTACTTATCTCACAATTTATTTTTACGACATTGGTCAGGTAGTCATCATTATTGCACATGTGACTGGAGCTTCCGGAGTCAACTGTCCATGTATGACTGGTTTTGGTGGTATCATCTTCATGAACCAAAAAAGCCACCTTTTTACCAGTTTTTTTTTGTTTCTTCTTGTCAGTACCATGTGTGAGCTTGAACCCGTAGTTGTTACTTTCTTTGTTATTTGGACGGAAATAGCAGTCGTTGGAGGCATGGTTATTTTTTTTGCAATATTTACAACGTTCCCCCTCGTCTTGAGGACAATTTCTAGCGTAGTGACCTGTCATTTTACAGTTGTAGCAGACTACGTCACGTTTTTGATCACGGGCGGCCTTGAACGCCACAACATCATTGGTTGGTTTTACTGTGCCAATTTTTCCTTCTGCTTTCAACAACCTTGCTATCAAGTTGGCCGAGGTTCTCTCGGCTTTGGGGGCGGAGTCCCACGAAATGACAAAGTTGCTGAATGTCTGTGGCAAAGCAGAAATAATTCTCTGTGTTAGTTCCTCATCCTTGATTTGATGACCGAGGTCACCCAGCTGAGTAACAATGCTTTCCAACTCAGCAATACCCCTCGCCACACCTTTGATCTGGAAACCAAAATACTGTGCTAGTAGGCTATCCTTTAACATACCATTATCTCCCTCATAGATGCTTACCAGTTTGTTGTACATTTCTGCAGCATATTTACAAGACATAATCAGTTGTTTGTTCTTTTTACTGATCGACATTATTATGGCCTTTTGAGCTTTGGCATCCTTCTTTTTATCACTATTCTCTTTGGGCTGAGCTGTATACGAAATTGCATCAAGGGCTTCAGCTGCATTCAACAGAATTTTCAGCTCAAAAAGCCAAGAAGCAAAATTTTCGGGTCCCTCCAATATCTCTATGTTACTGAATTCGTCGTTATTACGGCTGCCCATCTTACCTGGTTTTACTTGCAAGCAGACAAATCGGCGTAATCCTTGGAAACTGTGACACACGTTTTTTACTTTATCATTCGGTACTCAATTTCACTTAATTAACGTCTTTTACCTTTATAAACACTTGTTTATATTATTAGAGCACTTGCCTGGGCCCATAACCTGATGAAGGAGACTATTTTATAAAGATAAACAAGGTTATTAGTTTTGTTAAACTTAATAGTTTTTAGTCAAAGAGACACACCCAACACACATTTTTACATTGTTTAAAACTGGCCATAGCACAGAGGATACAAAACAAGGAGGTAACTAGATATAATCGATTTTACAATGTTTAGTTATCAAAACTTATCCAAATGTCAAAATTATATATCTTTCAATATTTCAACACGGACGACCATGCTGCTGGTCTGGATCGGATGCTGAGATGAACTGAACGAATAGCGTCGGCTTCTGTCACAACTGGTGTGAACCGACGTCAATAGCCGAGTGTTAAAACATGACATAACCACTATGTTACATTATTGCAATGGTGAAAAATTACATAAATGAAATGAAATACATTAGTCATAATCCTGTTGATTAACATTTGTCGGTTAAGGTTGACGTTGTGAAGTTGATGGGGAGTGTCCCCACATTAAATGAAATGTTACAATGATGGAGGCCTTTATGGGCAGTCTACCTTTATGAAAACATAATTCCCCTCTTGTAAATAGACTTTGAATATACTATTCCCCTTTCTTGTGAAATGTATCTGTATTATATTTCCTGTGATGTGTTTGTATTAGTCTGGCTACAGTTTTACCAGGTGGCTGTCTCCTGAAGGGATGAACGAGTCCACCTGGGCAAAGGGGTGAGGGTTGCTATGCTCGATGGCTCTTAATTCAATGAAACCCACCCCTGACTGTAGCTTTGAATGAGTTGAAGATGTGTGCTACATATAGAAAAATGNCCACCCCTGACTGTAGCTTTGAATGAGTTGAAGATGTGTGCTACATATAGAAAAATGCTACGCACTATTAGTCTCACTTTAGGGCACTTAGCACTTAAGCTTCGGCCTACAGGACAGTTGATGCCACTTGAAGTTGTGTTCCATCTTATGTTGAGGCGCGAGCTGCTACGAAGTAACGACCAATGACCTGTGCGCCCAATGGCTGTGGCTTTGGGGTAAACACAGCTTCGGATCGCCTATTAATTTATTAAGGAGCTGACTGGTTACTGCTGGGAGTCAGGGTGCTGACCCTGGCAAGACTGATGTCCAGTGACATGCATGTGTGGGCGGGGGTGTCCCAACAACATGGGACGAATGCTGGGCGAGTCAAGCAGCGTGGCTGCTTGGAGAGGAGGAGTGGGGTGGTCGACCTCTCCTACTCTGACTCTGCTTTGCTGCTGTTGCTGATGTGGTGTGGACATCGGCATGATGTGGGTGATGGCGAGGGGTAAGGAGAGGACCCCAGTGAAGGGCTGTGAAACCCCATCACCCTCCCTCTGTCACTTTGGCTGGTGTCCTCTGGTGTGCATTCTCCCACTGGTGGTCCTGCTGAGGGCTCTGCGATGGAGCCATCGAGAGAGCTGTCATGTGGGGAGCTCTGTTCCACAGGTGTCTGTGGCAACTCACCATCGGCGGCATCCCTGGTGTCCAGTACTGTGATGCCAGATGTTACGATTCTGCGGAGTGACCCTTATAGGCCTGCAGTTATGTGTGTGGTGTTGATGGTTGTGCTTGGCAGCTGTGATCTTCCCTCGGGTAATTCTTCCTCCTCCATGTCCCTTGTGAGCGTCAAGACGCCAGACGTCGTCGTGGAGAAGAGGCACCGGAGAATTTTCCCATTGCAGCCGGGACTTTGTATCCCGAATTCGCCTCTGGCGGCGATTGGTGTATATGTTACTTGGTGCTCGACATCCTGCTTATCAGGCATCGTACAGCTTGGCCTGCCCACTGCCAATCGGAGGTTGTGACAGTTGACGGTGGCCCTCCTCCTGTTGCTAACCCTGATGAGGTATGTGGTGTATCCTAGTGACCTAAGCACTAAATGTGGACGCTCCACTTCTGGCCGAACCTGGCACAGAAGTTCTTTGTGCCGCTGGATAATTTGTGCTCCCTAATGTAGACCAGTTGGCCAGATTCCAACCATTGTGGTGCTCGTGTGGTGGCAGGCACCCATTATTTGATATAGGGGTCTTGGTTTCCACAAGCTGCTACTAACTCTGCCGGAACCTGCTCTTCAGTTCCTGAAAGCAGCTATTGTGTTCACTGTTCCACTGGAACTAATGGTTCAGGGACAACATGTCTTTAGGGGCACTATTATCATTGCGAAGTCCCTAATGTTTTCCCTCAGCCAGTTTGCCAACCCATGGTATTNCATGTCTTTAGGGGCACTATTATCATTGCGAAGTCCCTAATGTTTTCCCTCAGCCAGTTTGCCAACCCATGGTATTCCCAGTTCTCCAACCAGATGATCATGTCGTCCAGTTATCCGAGGGTAAAATCCTCTGCGTACCCAGTGGACACTTGTACCATCATTGCCTGGAAGGTGGCTGGTGCACATTTTAGCCCGAAGGGCAGGGCACATAGTACCTGTTAGCAAGAAGGTGCAAGTTCTTTTCTTGTCAACCTGTTCTATGCACTCTTGGCCTGATGTTGATAGTGCGGCCTGGTGCAGCTGGTGCAGTTGATGTGACTGCTGAGGTCAGAGGGGACACAAGCAGCTCATGGAGGCGTGGTTCACCTCAACTTTCACGTAATTTTCCATGGTTTAGACCTTTGTGCAGCAATGGTAACCGGCATACCACATTTCCGGGTCCACATCAATACAGTTCATATTAGCATAAGGGCATACGTACGACAAGTGCAAGTAAACATCTTGAACTACCACAAATGTTTAATTTTTTTAACCCCAAGTGTACTTCGGGTGCTGCAACCTAAAGCAGCAATCACAAGCATAAGTAAGGTGTTGCGAGGTGGTCTAAAACCTCGCCAGCATAAAGATTAAAACCACTAGGTATGTTAAATTACTGGTAAGTTCGTCATCTACAAGCACCGCAGATCGACAGAGGAATCCAGGGACTCACAGGCTGTCTACTGCACGACCCTCACTAGCCCATTCTCCTTGAGTTATAGCACCAGGTAAGTTTCCCAGTTTTCACTATAACCTGGTAAGCCAGGTAAGGTGGAGACCCACATCAGCAGCCCTGGAACCCCCTCCATGTCAAGGAAATGTNACTATAACCTGGTAAGCCAGGTAAGGTGGAGACCCACATCAGCAGCCCTGGAACCCCCTCCATGTCAAGGAAATGTACCACGTGGCTCGGGGTGAAGCAATTTGGCATACCTATCACTTCACATCCATAGATTTTAATTGACCACAAACTTGTTTTTATACTTTGTGCAGCCCCGAGTTCGCCTCCTTTCCAGAGCATACTCATACACCTCTGGCATAATCTCTACCATAATTCCGTTCAGCACCTGTTCGACACCTTTATGCAGGAAAGCTTAATCCAATNCTATAACCTGGTAAGCCAGGTAAGGTGGAGACCCACATCAGCAGCCCTGGAACCCCCTCCATGTCAAGGAAATGTCGTACCACGTGGCTCGGGGTGAAGCAATTTGGCATACCTATCACTTCACATCCATAGATTTTAATTGACCACAAACTTGTTTTTATACTTTGTGCAACCCCGAGTTCGCCTCCTTTCCGGAGCATACTCATGCACCTCTGGCATAATCTCTACCATAATTCCGTTCAGCACCTGTTCGACACCTTTATGCAGGAAAGCTTAATCCAATGTGTGGCCTCATGCCGCCCACCTCCTTAACTTTGTATGCACCATCTCATTGGATTTATTTAATACAGCTCGTATTAAGAAGCCAATGTGTATGTGTACTTTATTCCCATTTCACAGGGACCCTAATGGCGACAGGCTTTCATAACCATCAACTACCTCCAACAGTACCTACTTCACATAAGTCAGTGTGTATTTTATGCATAGAAGTGTTTTATGTCTGCCTATTTAAACATATGTTGGGGAGCTACAATAACCCAGTTAGGGACTGCGTATCTGTTCTGGTGTCTACATAGACTACGACGTCAGTATTCATGCGCGACTTCATTAAGAAAAATGCAACAGTGCTCATTAGGACTGGCTTTTCGACTGCAGCCCACCTAAATATTCACATGCTTACTTGAATGGATTCCCTTAACAGGTTATCTGGCGCCCTCCGAACATTAACTTAATATGTTGGACCCTGTCACCACCCCTAAATGTTTCAATTGTCATGGTTTCAAAGGTGACTATGGGCCTCACACATGGCAACTTAAGTCACCGCCCCAACAGAGTCATGTGAGTAGCAATTACTTAATTTAGTGCTACATGTACATACTGTTCAGTGTTTCAATTGTCTTGCTTATGCTGNGCGCCCTCCGAACATTAACTTAATATGTTGGACCCTGTCACCACCCCTAAATGTTTCAATTGTCATGGTTTCAAATGTGACTATGGGCCTCACACATGGCAACTTAAGTCACCGCCCCAACAGATTCATGTGAGTAGCAATTACTTAATTTAGTGCTACATGTACATACTGTTCAGTGTTTCAATTGTCTTGCTTATGCTGNTCATGTGAGTAGCAATTACTTAATTTAGTGCTACATGTACATACTGTTCAGTGTTTCAATTGTCTTGCTTATGCTGTGTTTACATACTAAGATGTTTACAGAATGAGATAGCCAGCCAACAGCAAAGTAAGGTCATGTAAACTTGACAACACTAAATTAATCTCTATATATTTAATTCACATAATTTAAGTATGGGTTTGTAGTTTTTTCTGCTAGTGCATATCTAAAATGCATTTTAGTTAAGGGAATTTTATCTACCTCACTTTCACATATTCGTAGTAGTTGTATACTTTGTTCTAAATGTTCTGTGATGGTGGTGCCTCTCCTGCTCTGGTGAGAGCTGGCAAGCAAAACTGATCTTAGTCTTAGGTGGGCACGCAATGGGAAGTGGCAGTGCATAACATATCCTGCGTACTACATCCTTAACTTTTCCTGGAATGTTTTGATATAACTTAACTTCACTGCCCGGAAGGAGCACCCCTATCTTTCCTGTAGACTCATTTACGCACCAGGAGTCTAACTGGTTTAATTTTCGCATTGTAGTTATTTCCTCCATTTTTACCATGTAATCTGCTTATAGGTTCGTGTGTCGGAACCGCTTCAGGTAGTTTCACATTTATATACCTTTTGTAAAAATGACAATGTATTAGACAAATAAAATTTGCAACCTTGCCATTGCCTCTTATTTCAGGACTGGATGCTTACCACCATTTAGAGAGCTAATCGNACAAATAAAATTTGCAACCTTGCCATTGCCTCTTATTTCAGGACTGGATGCTTACCACCATTTAGAGAGCTAATCGCATTAACCAGCTACTCAAGGTTTTTTGTGTGTTTTCAGTCTTACCTAAGCCTTGCAACTCCACTTAGTAGCTCAATGTAAGTATATTTGTAACTCACAAGTCACAAAAGGTTACAGTGGCGGTATTGGGCTAGCCATGAAACACTCATTGTTTGCAACCACTTGCAATAGTTGAACACTAAATATGGAGGAATCAGGGAGAAGCTGCCACCTGGGTTTGCGACCTTGATCTTCAATATCTAATGAGCATCGGGTAAAGTGTTTCCCCACCAGAAACATGCGACAGATGATTTTTTACATCAGGGGCCCATTTCACAACACTACAAGTTTACAAGTTACAATAGAATGAACTTGTAACTCATGAGTATTATAAAATATATATTTCACAAAACTACAAGCATTTACTGGAAATTACAAGTCAATAATTACAAGTTACAAGCGAATTTTTGAATAGTTACAAGTGTTTCGGTTTCACGAATCTACAATCGTGGACTAAACACTTTGACATGGACCACTCCTGTGAGGTCTGGCATGGCCACTGTCATCATGTCAGCGGGCCACACTCGCTGCAATAGTGCGGCCTGCGGAACACGTATGTTGTGTTTCCCGATGTGTTTCCGTACAGAGTCATCCAACCTAGTGCCTATGGTGTCCCTAGAGATATCTGTGTAATTAGGATATGAATCGTGTGTTAGAATGTGTAGTAAATAGCATTAGAATTTATCGCCCACTGGCAAATGTTCGTGAAATTCGCCCTTAGAGGATTACGAAGTAATCGCAGAATAAATGCACACCATGTGCCTATTTAATGAGATGTAGAGTAGCAAGGCTAGGGTATTTGAAGTGTTCTATATAATTTTCAGGGTGCAATTGTTTGTGTAACCAAACCAATTAGTGACATGGGAAATAATTAGTCTTTCTTTCAACCTTTCCATTCTGGCCGTAGTGTACCCCAAAACATAAAAGACCTAAATTTCCCATGCGCTCCGCAAGGCACCACATAATCATGTTTTGAATTTCAATAGAGCTTAATTAAGAAATATTAACTATCTACAGGATTAAGATAACTCACACATATCAGCTAAAACAATTGTAGATACTTTATTTTTTGTGCATCTAAAAAACTAATTTTTTAAAATTATATTTTTTAAAATCACAAGAGTGTAATTTTTTGCTTCAAATTGGACTAGATTTTATTTTGTATGTAGGTTAGATCTTCTTTCCGATATATCTGGCTAATAGTTATAGCACTGTCTTGAATATCGTTCAATTTCTATCATTTATCGGGTTTCGTTAACTTTTCTGAAGTAGCACCGAATGAGATATTGCTTCGCTGATATTCCACATTACAGTGAATTTATTTTCATTTTGGAATTTTTTTTACTTGCTAGATAAACATGTATATTTGTAGAAAACAGCTAGTAAATACTAGTATCCATAAACCCAAATACGTGTAATTAGAAGCACTTATAAAATGTAACTAATAACTTGTTTACCTGTAATTTTATGAAACAGGCCAATGCTATGGCCACTTTTCTTCCCTTGACATGAACTTCGTTCGCATAGGTTCCTCTACCCAAGGATTTCCCAGTCTATTAATACACTAAACATTATTATGCACTAAGGGTAATTGATTCAAATAAGATATAGCACACTTTCAGAGGAGCAGAAATTTGTGCGCATGGTAAGAAAATCATCCACGAGTATTTTTTCCTCCCAAAATGAATGCCGAACATTTCTGTATTAAAATTCTATTAACCTATTTGGTGCTATCTTGCGGCAAGCGCTGCGAACTACTAAAAAAAAACATTCCGTTAAATAAATTTTGAGCCCTATGTTTTGCTTGAAAATAAGTAATCTTCGCGTGGTATTTGGNAAAAAAAACATTCCGTTAAATAAATTTTGAGCCCTATGTTTTGCTTGAAAATAAGTAATCTTCGCGTGGTATTTGGTTTTGACGTGGAAATTGGCTCGTCGAGGTTAGATTTCTGAATGTTGAGCGTCCAAGCATTTCCGTCCCTGGCATACATATTTATGGTGGTAATGGATTCGAGATCCTGTGGCAACTTAAACAGTTATTTAATTTATGTTTTAAGATGGCTTTATGACACTGTCAGGAAATGAGGCAAATTAATGTATATACATTAGTGTAGGTAACTAATGAGCAATGACTAATCGAGCATGGAGTCTTGGTTTATGGTCATTTTTGCTGGCTTTGTGGATCATCCCATCGTAGGTGTGAAAACAGTGAATAAAAAAAGTTAATTGTTGTGAAGTGTGCGATATGATGTGATTAGAGAATTTTGTTTATATATATTTACGTAGAAGACCGGCAGTTAAATGACAGTTTCGGCAAAACGATGGGAGTGCGTGTGAAAATGTGCAAGTTAATACAGTGAAGGAGAAATCGTTTTGTGTGTTTGGTGTAGAAATGGCTGGCACTGCATGTGTGTATGTGAGTGAAAAATATTGCAGTGGCTGCCTATTGTCCGTACTTTGTGTGACGTGCCTAGAAAAGATTATCGCGCATGTTAGGTTTTAATTCTACTACAGGAGACCGGTGTCGGAAAAATCGGGTGAGTGTTTTTTGTTGTAATAAAGCACATGTAAGCAAGCATTGTTAGAATTAGGTTTTGACAAATGTTTTAATGAGGTTAGTTGGAACATTAAAAATGATCCATCATATGTAGTAAATAACTAGTACTCGGACTGGCTTGCATAACCAGCCAAGTCTAACTACCGTTGACATTCAACTTACCCAGTAATAAAGATAAGCAAATCCGCAACACAAGCACAGTGGCTTTGCTACATTTGATACAACGATAATATTCTTTTATGTTGCTAGAATTAGAAAGCGAAGAAATAACTTAGGTTGATGTAGTTTTTTAGTAGAAGATTTTTTATACAGTTGACACTTTTTGAAATAGGAAAGTAGCTTAGTTTCATATTTTGCTATTGGCGTCACTGAAAGACTTTCGTGATTGCGATAAACTTATTATGACTTTCCTAACACCTATCTATGAGGGGGTTGGAAAGTTTAGTTGGGGAGGGGGGATGTGTGTGTNAAACTTATTATGACTTTCCTAACACCTATCTATGAGGGGGTTGGAAAGTTTAGTTGGGGAGGGGGGATGTGTGTGTGCTCGCCACCGGCCGGTAGCCCAATTGCGGGTAATGGTTGTATTATATTATTACTACCTCCTCCCACATAAAATTCCTCTCTTAACTGACCTCACAAGCATGGACTGCCGATCTTGCTCTGTTCTGCATACTCTGTATATTTACACTGTTGTATGCTCTCCCTCTGTACACCCCCTTAAAGCCTGCTTCACAATAGCGCTACGCGAAGTGATGTGGCGATTCAATGAAGCTAAAGGCAGCGATGATACAAAGTATCGCCGGCAGTGCTCTTCACAATAGCGCAACACAACACAGCTAGCAGGAAAAAATTGAAGTAGCCTGCCATCTGCAGAGTGATATTTGACAACACACAAATAAACACTGTTTTGGTAGTGTTTTTAGGAACTGTATTATACCGTAAACCAAACATTAGATGCCAAAACTGCTAGTTTTGCATCGCACAAATACTGCCTTTTCTCTACCTCTTGAATCAGAAGTTCTTCAATATACTTTTCTTAAAGTAAACACTGTTCCGCCGGTTTTTAAAACTATGTACAGAAATGGAGCATGCGCTGCATATATATATATATACATACATATACACACATAATTTACTATTTGGCATCTTGTTTCTTTCCCTTTGTTTACAAACTTGACTATTTACTTTNCATACATACATACATATACACACATAATTTACTATTTGGCATCTTGTTTCTTTCCCTTTGTTTACAAACTTGACTATTTACTTTTCTTCTTTTCCACATTCTTGCTCCTGATTGGCTTTTTCTCTAATGCCATGAGTGATGTCGCCTCAGTGGCAAGTCAGTCTTGTCACTAGTGCTCTCGTGAGCTGTCATTTGTCGTGAGCAATATGAATTATGATTGGCTGGTTTGGTGTGGCATCACATTGTGCTGTGTTGTGCTATTGTGAAGAGGGTTTAAACAGCCAGCAACCCAACTTCTCCCATCCTCCTCCATTCACCAGCCTGTATAACCTGACTAGCCTCACCACTCTTCTCCTGTCCTTTAAAGAACTCCAGCCCATTTCCTTTATCATCACTGGTTGCCAAAAGTCCCCTTCATTCTCACCATCCTGCCTCTTTTTTACTTGCTCTTCACCCATCTAGCTGCCCTTCGTGTTACCAGACGTCCTCTTTTACCCGGACATGCCCTCTTTAAGGCATTGTAAACTGTCCGGCCAGGTTTTACAAAAATATTGAAATGTCCTATTTTGCATTTGAGTGCCACACATCATATAAACCCTAGCTTCCATTCTTTTTACCTTCTCCAGCATGCACCTTCGCTTCTGTGTACGGGTCCCATTCTGCTACTTATTCCAGTATTGGCAGTACCATTGTGTCCTAAGCAGTTTCCTTCCCGTCATTGCTCAACTCCCTTCAGTTCCCTCACCATCATTCCCAAAGCTCCTCTCCTTGGAAACCACTCATTCTATCTGCTTTTTCCACCCAAGATCTCTCTGCAATACTACCCCTAGGTATTTATATTCTGATACTTCTATTTTCTGCCCCTCCCATTTGTCAATGTATGTGCTTTTTACTCTCTTCCTTGTAGACCTCACTATATTTGTCTTTGTTCAATTACTATCTTATTTCTCTCAGTCCACAACTGTATTCAATCAATGTCATTCTGCTAGTTGCTCTCCCCTCCCCCCTCTGCATACAACACAGTCATCAGTAAACAAACATTTTCTCCACCCACCTCCATTCCCCTATAATTTATCATTATGGTAAACACCAAAGGGCTAAGCACGCTTTTCTGTGGTACACGCAAGCAGCTCATCAACCTTCATCAAAATCCCATGGGGAACCTGGTCAAAGGCCATTTCAAAGTCAATGAAGCAGACATCAACCTGCTTCCCTTCATCTACTGTTTACACCAGATCCTCCAGCAGCGCTACCAGTTACATCTCACACGAATATCCCTTTCTAAATCTATGTTCTATGTTGGTACTCCTGCAGCGAATTACTCTCATTCATGACATTTACCACAAACTGCACAAACCAATCTATTACCTTCCCTGTATTTGATGCGAGATTCATTATCCTGTGGCTGCCTGGCCTCTCTATCCTCCCTCCTGCTTGTCTTTTGGGACCACCAATACCCTTCTATTCATGCAGCAATTTAACCCTCTTATAGTGAACTGCTAAACAACACCTCCAGATATTGAACCACCTCTCCCCCACCAAACTTAAAGTGCTTTATTCCCTAGTCTGTCTGGTTCCACTGCCCTGTTACTCTTCACCCCCCCCCCCNACACTATTTCCATTGCTATCTCAAGCTGACTCATCCTCATGTCACTATATAACCCCCGGTTCATATTGTATTCCCAATTCCAATAATTCTGTACCTCAGACACACTGACAAGTACGGAGTTTGCAGCATCTCCGCTTTTTCTTTTTGATCTGTCACAGTAAAGCCTTCCATATCTTTTAAAATTGGGATAACTTCCTCTCCCCCCCCCTCTTACATTCTTAATATAAACTAACAAATTCTGCCATGCCTTGCCTTTTCCTTCTTCCATCATGTGCCCTGAGTATTCAATCCTTGCACGTTTGATCTCTCTCTCTCTCTCTCTCTCTCACTCGCTCCGTTCCCATCTGCTTCATCCATTCCTTTACACTCTCCATTCTCTTGTTACGCCACTTAGCATACAATCATCTAGACTTTCTTTTCTGGAAATAAAAAATCTTCCAGAGAATAAAGTTAATGCCATACACTTAGCCTAATTTATTGTTTTGTAAACAAGTTTCTCACTTGCCACTTTGGTGGTAAGAGTCCTTTCAGTGTTTAGATTTGATTGGCTAAACATTGACACTGCAATAGATACGAAAAAAGTAAATCTTGTTATCAATACTATTTTTTACCAAAATGCTTGTTGCTATGCGCAATTATAGGTTTGTTCGCGTGGTATGCTGTTTCTTTTATCTGAGAGCAAGTTATCTTCATGAGCAATGAAGTAGAAAGAGCATTTGCTCTTTGCTGGACAACATAAACAAAAACAGCATAAATCAATTTTATTAGGAAAATGGTGATAATGATTATTGCCCCTGTGCAGTTTACACATACAAAAAGATTCAGGCTACTCAGAATAATTACTTATTTTAGTGGATAAATGTGATATTTATATTTTCATTTCTAAGTGCATATCCCTGTGCACTTCTTACAGGATATCCAAAAATCACCAATCTGTATAAAAGAAAAAAAAGTATATTTTTACAATCACTACTATTAAAACTCTTTGACATTTGTTCAAGTAACCACCATTTGTGGCCTAGAGGTGTGGGGTACCTGGAACACTAACCAAAATTCTCAACTTAAAATGTACTTGAAGCTTGCAGGGTCGCACTAGTTTCATTGGGGCTTTTGAGAAGTTTTATAACAGGATTAGTGTATTGTTAATTTGTCTTTAGACAATGTATTTTAAGACAAAATAAATAATATTGAAAAATATCTCTTAGGTTTGTAACTTATACATAATAGTTTCATACCCCTAGCCAGAATGAGTTACAAGTACAAAACCAATTGNCCAGAATGAGTTACAAGTACAAAACCAATTGTTTGGTTTGTTTTCATGCTGGAAAGCCTCTAAAACAATGTTTGTCAATTTTTTTTTATCTACGTGATTTCTAGTGAATACTAGAAAAGAGTTGTAAATGATTTTGATTACAGTTTCCTAGGGTATGGNTTTTTATCTACGTGATTTCTAGTGAATACTAGAAAAGAGTTGTAAATGATTTTGATTACAGTTTCCTAGGGTATGGAAATCTTATATGATCTTCTAGTATATAGTCCATTCACACATTTCTGAAGCCTTGCTTAAGTTATACTTCCATGTGCCCATAATGTGTCCTACTACATGTACATAAATACAATGCATTGCAACTTCAAATATTTCAACTGCCAAATGCTTTGTTAACATTATTCAGCTGCCTCAACAATACTGGCATATTTCAAAAAGCATAACATAATAAATGTTCCCAATTATTTACAATATTTAGGTGGGTTTTATGACTTAATGGCGTCTGTATTGTAATGCTAGGTTACTGTTTAACTGGGTAGGCGTAAGGGAACTATAGACATTGTTAGATTACGTCAATGAAAGGGCAGCCTTAACCAGAATAAATATTAAAAANTAGGCGTAAGGGAACTATAGACATTGTTAGATTACGTCAATGAAAGGGCAGCCTTAACCAGAATAAATATTAAAAAAATAAAGAGGAAATCGGAGCGCACCACTCGCGGGTAATTATCTAGTTTAGGGGCTTTTCTGAAAAACACAATAAAAATTTAAAATTATGATATATTTCTACTCTANTAGGCGTAAGGGAACTATAGACATTGTTAGATTACGTCAATGAAAGGGCAGCCTTAACCAGAATAAATATTAAAACAATAAAGAGGAAATTGGAGCGCACCACTCGCGGGTAATTATCTAGTTTAGGGGCTTTTCTGAAAAACACAATAAAAATTTAAAATTATGATATATTTCTACTCTACTAATGATGCAGAACACGAATATACTAGGGGCATCGCTTTAAAATAAGTGCAACATATTTTAAAAAATTGAACAAGTTTGTGGGATGACTGTTTCTGACAGTTTGTTTACGTTTATGAACAAAACGTTTTATGTCAACAAAAGTTGTTTTAATGAATTCAGCATAGCTGACCTAGTTGATATTGAAGCGGCCGTAGTGTTAAAATAAGTAGAACATATTAAAAAAAACTTGCGAAATATGTTTGTTTGTGTCTATTAACGTCAGAGGAATTATACCAGCCCCCTACCTAGGTGAGTCAATTTACATTCTTTTGGTGTGTTTTACGGTTCCTTTAAATCCCTGCAATCCTACATTCGTATTTTAGTGTAAAACCCAAACATCCTAGGTTAGTGTAAAACCCAAACATCCTAGGTTAGTATAAAACCCAAACATCCTAGGTTAGTGTAAAACCCTACTATCCTAGGTTAGTTTAAAACCCTAACATCATAGGTTAGTGTAAAACCCAACAATCCTAGGTTAGTTTAAAAATGTAAAATAGTGATTCGCCCATCGTGGGGTTAGGTTTTGTTAGGTTAGGTGGGCACATATTACGAAATTAGTCGGACGTTAATGCCCCTAGTATATTCGTGTTCTGCATCATTAGTAGAGTAGAAATATATCATAATTTTAAATTTTTATTGTGTTTTTCAGAAAAGCCCCTAAACTAGATAATTACCACTAATAGTGTGACTTTTTATTTCCTTCATATTTTTCAGCATATATTGTTATTATTAGCTTTTATTCACGACTTCACACACGTAATCAACGTAACGATTCCGGAATGGCAATTTCATTAGAAATTAATTTCACCGGCTAACAAAAAAGACACGTTGAAATACATTTACACTTGAAGTAAAATAAAATAAATTTATCACAATTTTGTAACTTAACTAGGTAGGTTGAAAGTACGTGTACAAACTTTGATAACCGTAAGTATTTGTAGCCGGAAGAAAATATAAACACTAGAGATGATGCAATTATTCATGTAGTCAATTTTGGCAACTTCAAAGTCGTAACCACCCCGACATCACGTCTGAATACAAATTTAATAAGTATTTTAAAATTAAAATTCTAATTTAAATTACGGGTTACAAANGTATTTTAAAATTAAAATTCTAATTTAAATTACGGGTTACAAATTCTGACACTGTTATTTACTATAAAATTGTACAATATGTTAAAAATCGAACCTGCTGCGAGCGCTGAGCAATGCGTGTAAAAAAGCAAGTTCGAGAGGAAAAAGCATGCTCTACCTGAAGTCTTTCTTCGTNAAGCAAGTTCGAGAGGAAAAAGCATGCTCTACCCGAAGTCTTTCTTCATGGAAAAGAAACACGCGAAGAAACTAGGGCCTACGCACCGTATTTTTTGCTCAAGAGACAACATAGCGACAAATATTTTAATACGCAACAATGGCATAGGTTTCTACCATTGCTACATAAAAATGTAAATAATTATAAGACATGTTTACTTTGCAAATAGCGTATCAGAACTCAATTTAATAACATTTAACTTGTTAAGTTAAACTATTTCTTACTGGGTTTTGCCACTGCAGTACTGTTCTCACCGTGTTTATTTCATATTGATTACGAAACAAACATTTTAGAGACAATAAACAAGTAAAAGTTTTGTTAGTAAAAATACTTTATTTTTAATAACAGTATTAAATGTTTGTTGCATATGATTAGTTGAAAACATAGTCAGACATGTTAAACCTGGGATGATTTTTCAAAAGTTTCTGTAAAGAGGAGTGAAGTAATTTTGAATGGAGTATATATAGTTGCACATTACAATAGCATACAATACAAAGATAAGTTATCAGTGCCATAAATACGAAAATATATAATAAATTACCATACAATACAAAGATAGATAATAAAGTAACATACTAAACAAAATAGGTAAGTACATACAAAAAATGAAGAATAAAGTACTATACAGTACAATAATGGACAATAAAGTAACCGACAATATCATTTTAGATAATAATGGGTAATTATTAAGTTAGGGGCTTTTCTGAAAAACACAAAAAAATTTCAAAATTGATATATATTTCTACTCTACTAATCACGTAGAACACGAATATATTAGGGGCGTATCTTTAAAATAAGTACAACATATTTTAAAAAAATTGAACAAAATTGCAAAATGAGCAGTATAACCAGTGTGTTTACGTTTCTGAACGAAACGTCCTAGACCAACAAAAGTTGCATTAATGGGTTCTGCACAGCTTACCTTGTTCATATTCAAGAGGGTGTAATGTAAAAATAAGTAGAACATATTTTAAAAACTTGCGAAATATGTTTGTTTACGTATATTAATGTCAGAGGAATTATACCAGCCCCCTACCTAGGTGAGTCAATTTACATTATTTTGGTGTGTTTTACAGTTCCTTTAAATCCCTACAATCCTACATTTGTAGTTTAGTGTAAAACCCAAACATCCTAGGTTAGTGTAAAACCCTACAATCCTACGTTAGTGTAAAACCCTACAATCCTACGTTAGTGTAAAATCCAAAAAACCTAGGTTAGTGTAAAACCCAACAATTCTAGGTTAGTTTAAAAATGTAAAATAGTGATTCACCCATCGTGGGGTTAGGTTCTGTTAGGTTAGGTGGGCACATATTACGAAATTAGTCAGACGTTAATGCCCCTAGTATATTTGTGTTCTGCATCATTAGTAGAGTGGAAATATAGCATAATTTTGAAAAAAAATTTTTGTTTTTCAGAAAAGCTCCTAAACTTAATAATTACCAGTTAAATTAAAATATCCATTTACATCATGTAAATGATTTGAAACAAGCCAATTTTTTAATTTTCTTTTTAAATGCATTGTATGGTAAGGACATGACATTATTAAATTTATTAACTTATTTATACTTAAAAAATGTATTCCCAATATAGATAATGATTAGAATATTTCAATAAAAGACAATATGGTACATCTAAAAGCAACATATTCTTAAGTAGTCTCATGAGAATGTATATATCCTTCCTAGAAGGATAATAATAATTTTTTCTTATTTTACAACAAATACAATAAAATATAGAAATTAGTTGTAGTTAAAATCTACATTCTTAGAATTTATAGGTTTGCAGTGCTTATTAAATTATTTAGTTATAATTCTTATTGCTTGTTACTGTAAAAACAATACCTCTTTCGCATAGCTGCTATTACCCCAGAGTATTAATCCATAGCTTAGTATAGAATGAAGAAATATATAATAACCATTACATACATAGGTAATTCATAGGTACTACTGTGAGATTTCTAAATACGTATAACCCTAGATAGTTTACTACAAAGTCAATATGATTAACCTACGTTACTTTACTATCTATTGTTATATCCAAAACTATTATTGCATCCATCAAAATGCTATTAGGGATTGTCATCACATTTGTGTCCTTTTTGAGTCTACAAAATAAAATGTGAATTTTCTTGTTCTACAAGAAGACCATTCGCTCTAAACCATAAACTTGCTTTTATGGTTTGTTGAGTAACTAACTGAAGTTCATACAAGGGTCATTCCATGCCATNCTTTATTTTTAATAACAGTATTAAATGTTTGTTGCATATGATTAGTTGAAAACATAGTCAGACATGTTAAACCTGCGATGATTTTTCAAAAGTTTGTTTAAAGAGGAGTGAAGTAATTTTGAATGGAGTATATATAGTTGCACATTACAATAGCATACAATACAAAGATAAGTTATCAGTGCCATAAATACGAAAATATATAATAAATTACCATACAATACAAAGATAGATAATAAAGTAACATACTAAACAAAATAGGTAAGTACATACAAAAAATGAAGAATAAAGTACTATANACAAAATAGGTAAGTACATACAAAAAATGAAGAATAAAGTACTATATAATACAATAATGGACAATAAAGTAACAGACAATATCATTTTAGATAATAATGGGTAATTATTAAGTTTAGGGGCTTTTCTGAAAAACACAAAAAAATTTCAAAATTGATACATATTTCTACTCTACTAATCACGTAGAACACGAATATATTAGGGGCGTATCTTTAAAATAAGTACAACATATTTTAAAAAAATTGAACAAAATTGCAAAATGAGCAGTATAACCAGTGTGTTTACGTTTCTGAACGAAACGTCCTAGACCAACAAAAGTTGCATTAATGGGTTCTGCACAGCTTACCTTGTTCATATTCAAGAGGGTGTAATGTAAAAATAAGTAGAACATATTTTAAAAACTTGCGAAATATGTTTGTTTACGTATATTAATGTCAGAGGAATTATACCAGCCCCCTACCTAGGTGAGTCAATTTACATTATTTTGGTGTGTTTTACAGTTCCTTTAAATCCCTACAATCCTACATTTGTAGTTTAGTGTAAAACCCAAACATCCTAGGTTAGTGTAAAACCCTACAATCCTACGTTAGTGTAAAATCCAAAAATCCTAGGTTAGTGTAAAACCCAACAATTCTAGGTTAGTTTAATAATGTAAAATAGTGATTCACCCATCGTGGGGTTAGGTTCTGTTAGGTTAGGTGGGCACATATTACGAAATTAGTCAGACGTTAATGCCCCTAGTATATTCGTGTTCTGCATCATTAGTAGAGTGGAAATATATCATAATTTTGAAAAAAAAAATTTTGTTTTTCAGAAAAGCTCCTAAACTTAATAATTACCATTTAAATTAAAATATCCATTTACATCATGTAAATGATTTGAAACAAGCCAATTTTTTAATTTTCTTTTTAAATGCATTGTATGGTAAGGACATGACATTATTAAATTTATTAACTTATTTATACTTAAAAAATGTATTCCCAATATAGATAATGATTAGAATATTTCAATAAAAGACAATATGGTACATCTAAAAGCAACATATTCTTAAGTAGTCTCATGAGAATGTATATATCCTTCCTAGAAGGATAATAATAATTTTTTCTTATTTTACAACAAATACAATAAAATATAGAAATTAGTTGTAGTTAAAATCTACATTCTTAGAATTTATAGGTTTGCAGTGCTTATTAAATTATTTAGTTATAATTCTTATTGCTTGTTACTGTAAAAACAATACCTCTTTCGCATAGCTGCTATTACCCCAGAGTATTAATCCATAGCTTAGTATAGAATGAAGAAATATATAATAACCATTACATACATAGGTAATTCATAGGTACTACTGTGAGATTTCTAAATACGTATAACCCTAGATAGTTTACTACAAAGTCAATATGATTAACCTACGTTACTTTACTATCTATTGTTATATCCAAAACTATTATTGCATCCATCAAAATGCTATTAGGGATTGTCATCACATTTGTGTCCTTTTTGAGTCTACAAAATAAAATGTGAATTTTCTTGTTCTACAAGAAGACCATTTGCTCTAAACCATAAACTTGCTTTTATGGTTTGTTGAGTAACTAACTGAAGTTCATACAAGGGTCATTCCATGCCATTTCAACAAATTTTTTAAAAGTTGGTTTAAATTTTTTTATTGAGTACACCTTTTCAGAGTCGTAAAACCAGTTATAGAAAAAAATTACAGCCATCCCTTTAGCTGTCACAGCTATTTTTAGTGTATGATGTGCAGTGATTTGAGTGTTTTACGTTTAGTGTTTTTAGGTATTCACGCCAAATTCTCTGCCTCCTGTGAATTATGTTTGAAATAAATGAAACAAAAACAATTTTACTTATCACAAAATGCTATTAAATGTTGGTTCATAATTTGTGTTCTTAGTGTGTTTGGTTAAGTTTTTGTAGCACAAATTAGAGACATTAAACGTTATTTTATTCTGACACAGAGGTCATTTTTCACTAAGAAGGGGACCACGTCTGTATCATTTATTGTTTACTGTAACTATGGCAACAGGTAAGTCTGTCAATGGAGAAAAAAAAGTTATTACTTCCCCATTTTCATAAACTTTCAAAAATCATAATTTTTCAAAATTTGTGAAGTTCAACATGCTGTTACTTAAGTGGGGGGAAAAAGAAAAAATTACCTTTGCACTAGCCTATATAAAGTCCTTCTTGAGTACAATATATAAAAATTTGATTGTGATATGCAAAATAGTTTTTAACAATTTGCCTAAATTTGGGCGAAAATGCATGTTATTTTTGCATGCATCACTGGTTGAGTATGCATTGTTTTCTACAGAACCATCCACAATTTTAACACAATCAGGCATTAGTGCACCTCAGTAACTTAAACCACAAATATTATATTAATTTTGAACAACATTTTACAATGAAAATGTTTTTATAAAAAATTAATGCACACACCACATGTATTCAAAACTTTTTATCTTGTTAATTGTTTTTAACTACACTAACGTTTGTGAAACATAAAAAACACCAAGAAGGATACATGTGATTGAAATTAACTTTATACCAAAGATTAGGTACATGACAATACACAATTGATTAGGATTACAGAATTGTACATAATCTCTGGCCTTGAGAATTCAGTATAGTGTGAAGCCCCCACATGTTGCAATCAGAGTCCCTAAACGTTGTGGCATGGAATCAAAGAGGACCTGGATATGTTCCGGGAAAATCTCCCTCCGCATGGTTTGTATGCATGTCCACAAAGCAACGACAGTGGTTGCTGGAGGTCCATGATGAACAAGTCGCAGACCAACCATATCCCAGACATGTGCAACATGTTAGGCAAATGTGCAGGCCAGGGAAGCAGTGATACCCGTCGTTCATTGAGGAAGGCTTGCACATTCCTCGCCTCATGTAGTCTGGTATTATCCTGCTGAAATATGGCATGTGGAGTCGCCTGAAGGAGGAGAAGTACATCAGTCTCTAAAACTTCCCTGATGTAGCGGTTGCTGTTCAGATTTTCCTCAATATATGTAGGAGTTGAGATCGCATGTTGTATCCAATGGCACCCTAAACCATTACACATGGCGTTTGTCCGCTATGCCGCTTCACAATGCAGACTGCCAGATTGTGGTCACCACAGTAGCATCTAACACGTATGCAGCCATAACTGTAGGACAGGTTGAAGTGGGACTCGTCCAAAAACACTACATCCGCTCATCGCTGTGTACGACCCTTTTCTATCCACTGGTGCCACACACGTATCACTGTCGAAGCAGCAAAATGTACGAGACAAAATGCTACTGNCGACCCTTTTCTATCCACTGGTGCCACACACGTATCACTGTCGAAGCAGCAAAATGTACGAGACAAAATGCTACTGTATAACAAACCAGTTTCCCGGAGACCAATCAGTGATTCTGCCCCATTCGAACTCACTCACATGCTGATATGGCACCCTTTGATGTTGACGAGGCATACTGGCATTTTCTTTCACTTCGTTTGACGGCTCTTCACCGACAGAGCTTTGTGTAACATGGACCTTTCCAGTCACACAAGGGATGATGCTGCTGGGCCTACGTGTATGCCATCTCTCTACCATAGTAATCACTTATTGCTGGTACACTGTTCTACACATCCTCAGAGTTCGGTTTCATTCGGGCCATTCTTTCTGGGTGTTGAATTTTCACAAACAATAGTGTAGTTTATTGAATTTTCTACTTTCAATGTATTTTCTTCTTTGCTTTCTGGAGTTAGAAGTCCAGTAATGTAGACAGTTCTGTGCTTATTTAAGTGTTAATTTATTTTACAAGGTACATTCGTGAAGTGCCTGGCTGGTATGTAACTCATCCTTTGTACATAGACATATAACCTATGATCCCCTAGATGGCAGTAACACCAGTTTTATCTGCCCATACTGACTCGTTCGCTACAGATAAGCAGTTAGAGGTGAGCCGTGCATGCAGCAGCATATTGTTGTGGCTGTGCATTAGAATGCTATTCTGTTGGACCCCAAAGTAGTTGGTTACATGTGTGAGTGTATAGGGTGATAGGTAATTAGTGAATTCGTAAGATTGTGCCATTAGTGTGTGTATCTTGCACAATGAGAATTGACACAAATAAGGTGTTGGAGTTTTACACCAGTTTGAATTACCGTCTACATCACTTGAAGTTCATGAGGAGGAAAGAGACATTGCAAACACTGATCAAGAAACATAAAGATGCCACTATCACTGAAATCCTGTAGGATGAAGAACTGGTGCAAATGCCTTTTGAGGAAACTACTGATGTTGAGACTATTTATGAGCCTTTCAATGATGTAGCTAAAGACTATGTTCTTGTTGATTATGTCAGGAAGGTAATTGAAGCTAAAAACATAGGTTGGTCATTGAAAACAATCATTCATCACTTCAGGAGGGTCAAGGACAGCAGCTATCTATCTCGTTATTGGAGATATTACAGTGTGTCCACCAACAGGGAAACATCAGGGAATTTTCACCTGGTTCCGGGAAAATGTAAATAATTTACTACTCTGCAATAGTTGTTTCAGTAGTTGTGTGAATACAGTCTCATGTATTTATAATTATAAGCATATACTATTTAAAATTTCAATTTTTAAGTTTGTGAACTGGCAATCATACATATTTGCCAAGTATATAGCATATATGTACAAAATAAAGTATTTTTGTGTTTGTAATGGGCACTCCTGTGATGTCAATAACGAGTATAGTGAGAAATATAGATGGGCTGAATAAAAGGTTGGCCCTGCTTGCTTGATCTGTTGAAGTGTAATTTAATTCTGTTTCACTGGTAGTATATTTGTTCTATCAGCAGTGGAAAAATATGGTATTGGAAGGTTTTGGTCCTGAAAATAGGCCAGGGAAAATAAAAATAGTAAGATTCTACAGGGACAAGTCATGGAATTCCAAAATGGAATTTTGGTGGACATCCTGTATTATGAATAAGGAACAAAATGTGAGAAACTGAAGGTCATATTGGAGTACATGTGGCCTTGTTTTCAAGAGGCAGAGGGCTAATCTAATTGCTGTGCATGATGACATTCATATACGCCGGTGGGCGGGCACGAAAACTAGAATGCTTGGATTGAATGATTTCAAAAATGGATCGACCTGGGTTTGGAATTTCAAGGTAGTTCACAAGATCATTAGTCGCAAAGTTATGCACTTTGTAACTTATAATGAGAATTCTGTGATTTTATTTGGTATTGAATTCACGGAAAGATTGTTCACACTATCTCGCATGGGTGAAAGAGACTAGATTGCCAGAGTGAAATCAATGTATTTAATATCATATTTGTATACAATTCAGCCCATTGTATCCATGGAAGGCAAACTTCTCTCACCACTTCTTATTGTTTTGCATGAACCAAGTAGCACATTTGATCGAACAGAACATGATGTTACCTCCTAACATATCGTTACCAAGAAGCCTGAGGATCGTATCTGAGTTTGTGAGGGATGGAGGTCAAGACCTCCATCCCTCCATCAAGATAAAAATTAAAGAACTAAATTGGATTTTTAATTTATTCACACAGCTATTATTCACAGTATTTAGGGCCTGTATTACGGCCTCTAGTTACACATCAGGTTAAAAGTTAACTGCCAGCTGGATCAAAATAGTGTATTACGACCTATAGTTATTGCTAACTAGGACTGTTATCAAGGGGTTAAACTATCTATCACTTCAAGTGGTAGACAAACATTTATATCTTTAGATAAGTTTCAAAATAGCATCTCAAACATCGATTTGGTTTTGAGGTTATATAAAAATATGAAATGAAGTTTTTATGCTATTTTTAGTGTTCTGTATAATAATTCTGCAAAATGTAAGTAAACCCTGCAAATTTTGATAATGATACAGAAGATTAGTTTTGGAAATGGTATTTTTTGATGGAAAAAAAATTGGNGAAGATTAGTTTTGGAAATGGTATTTTTTGATTGAAATAAAAATATTAGCCTTAGGCTTAATATCATTTTGAGGAATCGGATGCCTTGAAATTGGTGAAATATAACATTTTGCCCTCCCTTTCTCGAATTATTAAAAAAATATAATTAAGAAGCATAGGCACTAACCTAAATCTTGAATTGTTAGAAACAAGTCACATGCATTGTGATAAAATGTCATGAAGTTAAGCAAGCTGTGCAAGGGTTGACAGTAATGATTATGAAAAAAATATGTTGTACGCCTGTACTTATATAGCCCAGCATTTCATAGTTGGACATTTGACGACTTCTAACCACCTAAAAATACATTCTTATGTGAAATTATTTCTAGATTTTCAAGTTGTACAGCAGCATATACATCAGAGAATATATTACACTGTAAAATACTATAAACACTACAGTAAAATTAGAAGATTGAATAAAAAAAAAAGAAATTTTAAACCATTATTAATTTATATTCACTCCTTTGTTGTAACTCACTGTTAAAATACCAAAACAATTTCTTGATACTAACTGAACATTTGAGTGTCTTTGTTTAAATTTCTTTAGAGCATAGTTAATTATTGTGAATGTGTTGATTTCTAGAAATTTTGTGCAAACTTCTATTTGTTGTGAGTGCAAGGACACATTTGCCCAGTGTTTTAAGGAATAGGTACATGTTTTGCATATTTTGGGAGTATGCTTTATTTATTTAAGTTAGAGATCCTGAAACAGATTAGTTTTATCTATTTGCGTCACATTTCTAAAAATTTATGCAGGTACAAAATCCAAGTATAATTAACTTTCTTTTATACCAAAAGCATTGTGACGATGTTAGAGAAATGTGCTTATTAAAATATATATACACAAAATATTTACTTCCTGTTACAACTTCATAAATACATCAGTTACAATTACGACAGATCGAATAGTGTTCTCATACAAATAAATTTACATAGTTTTTATTTAATTCACTTTTGCTACAGAAGCATTAAAATGCATGTTATATTCAAAACACATCTCATGCTCATTGACAACTTAACATAAGCCATGACACCAAAAAAATAGTGACTTATTGCCAACATACACAGTAACGGACCAAAACCTTGGAATACTTATCTGAAGGATAACTTAACTAAACGAATANACTTATTGCCAACATACACAGTAACGGACCAAAACCTTGGAATACTTATCTGAAGGATAACTTAACTAAACGAATATTCATCATACAGGTTACAATCAAATAGCTTGTCTATGGAATAGCTATTACACACATTTATCTAGAGGTTGTAATAAAGGCCCTAAATTATGTATCTCCACTGTTACTCTTTTTATAGCAGTATGAGTGCAATATTTAATGTCTATTTCAACTCTAATTAATGTCCTTTATGTCTGTTTGTTTATTGTGAATTAANACTTATTGCCAACATACACAGTAACGGACCAAAACCTTGGAATACTTATCTGAAGGATAACTTAACTAAACGAATGTTCATCATACAGGTTACAATCAAATAGCTTGTCTATGGAATAGCTATTACACACATTTATCTAGAGGTTGTAATAAAGGCCCTAAATTATGTATCTCCACTTTTACTCTTTTTATAGAAGTATGAGTGCAATATTTAATGTCTATTTCAACTCTAATTAATGTCCTTTATGTCTGTTTGTTTATTGTGAATTAACTCATACTCATCATTACCACACATTGTCTATCTGTTGCCATAATTTGTAATGTCTTTCACGCATCCAGTCCAATAGTCCAACTTGCAGTCGTACTCTTCACTGCTCTAATGTTTGTAGTCTCAGATTTTCTTCCCGCTGGTCACTTCTCTCGCCGCGTACTTTTCTCGCTAGTCTTCTATCTCTGATACTCATCTATCTCTGATACTCATCCATTCAACAACTGCCGGCTCTGAGACCCATCACATTATTTATACTCTGTTGGCTTTGGCCTGGAAAGTTTGCAGCACTCAGAGTCTAGGTGAGAGCAACGAGGTCAGTAATCCGGAGTATTCTTCAGATGTCTCAAAGACACCTGATAACCAATGTCGGGAGCGGCACGCGCCGTGATTGGCATAACAGGTATGTTTTGTAAACATTCCTTTTGCAAAAGCAGCTGCATCTCCTGTTGCAACTGATAGTGTGCTCGTATCAATAAATCATCCGTGCCTTGCACGCTCAGAGCAGCCGCCTGTGTGTATGTATGTATGTATATATATATATATATATATAACTTGTTCAAAATCAGGCAAAGTGGACACGTGTATTCATGAACAATGGCAGGATAACTCTCTCCCAAATGTTAGAACAAAATGTCTTGTTCATCAACCTGCATGCGCCTATCCACAATCAGTTCAGTGCCCCCATATTCAATAACATGATTAAGCATGCCTGAAAGNAATGTTAGAACAAAATGTCTTGTTCTAGATTCATTTTCACTCCATCAACAATCGCTGTTCGTAATTCCGGATAAACACATAGGTACAGGTAACAACCATTCAACTTGGTGCAATGTTTTTGTGAGCGAGTTTTACTCCACAACGTTGATATTGACCTCCAGAGCCATAATGCTATCATCAACCTGCATGCGCCTATCCACAATCAGTTCAGTGCCCCCATATTCAATAACATGATTAAGCATGCCTGAAANTCATCAACCTGCATGCGCCTATCCACAATCAGTTCAGTGCCCCCATATTCAATAACATGATTAAGCATGCCTGAAAGAAGCTACATTTCCAGTTGAATGTGATGCCTTTGAATCTCCTGACATTTGTCTGGGACACTAAAAATTACTCAAATCTCAACTGCACCATTCATCTAACGTGCTTATTGTTTACATTTGTGCTTAACAGTTTTCTACATCAACACCCACAAACATGTAGAAGTATATGTAAGGACACATAACATGAGTAGAATAATCATTTATAGCTGCGCTTCCTGCCATAATCATCATTATACTACTATCTATCTAGGCTTATAAGCATGTATACTTACTGCTGTGGGCAGCTAAGTTTGGTACCGTAACTATTGATTACACCTTAACTTTCCATTGTATTTGATTTTATTCCATTATCAGTCAGGTACTTCACAAATGCACCTTGCTAGTCTTCCAGTANCCGGAGTGGAGGACACTACTGCGGCAGCTACAGTGGGCACAAAGGGAACAGTGAACGCCTGGTTCACGTCACTTGTTACTGTCACAACTCATACTTCAGAAAGGAAAGCAGTGATATTGTCCATTGCGGGAAGCGATGAGCTATCCGTCAAACAATACACATTCAGACAGTTGTGGCCCAGCCGGAACAAATAAGAAATACGAGACTTTTCAGTACTTGTTTCCTTTGTCTTTTGCATATTAGAAAAATTGTAAATGAAGCTAATTAAGCTAAGTTTTTTAAAACCATTACTAATACTATACTTTAATGACACAATTATATTTACCCAAAGTTTTAAATTGGTAATATGACGCTGTTGGCTAAGTACCCTTGTTTATGGTCAAACTGCATTAGTGTATATTTTCAAATACTTATATATGGGTCAGTAACGGTATAATAATATCAGAAATTAGAAAATGTTTTTTTTATTTGAACTGTACATTTTTATTTTAAACCGGTAGTGAATTATAGTCTTAATAAAAAATTGTATTTAAGGTTGCTTAGAGCAACACCCGATTGGGGAACGTAGTCTGGAGTTAGTGTACTAAACGTTCAATAATGCGAGGAATTAATCAAACCCAACTAGGGGATGTTAGCACGAGTACTCACAGACTTCTACAGGTCTTCAACGGGAGGTATGTTCAAGTTGGCAAGTAGCCATTAGGAAAATAATCCAATACGCAGGAGTAAATAAAAAATGGAAGACTATTAATTCTTATAAAAAAATTTATTTTAAATTTAGAAAAGTAAAAATTTTATCATTTACAAACGTCCTTGTATAAGGAACACAGAACTAGACTTCATGTCGCACAAAATAAGTTTTAGCCGCAAAATACTTTTTTTTAGATTTCTCTAACAACATTTCCAAGTCAACACACACGTTAGTTCGGGGAGTGAACGAATAAAGAGGGCGCAGCGACCATGCTAACGGAATACAAGTGAATCGATTAACGAGCAGAATTACACTATGGGTACCAAGGTAATGCGTCTATAATACAATTAATTAATGAAACCCAGAACTAGTATGTTAACTAATTACTGTTATTCTCCTTCATCTGGGCCAGCCCGGTGTACTCCACACGATTCTACCAGCCCATCGCCCAGAGGACCCTTTGGCGGTTCGTTGGATACGTTCGTCTACATCTTCACTTACCTAGCGAACAAAATGAAACTAAGAACAGGAAATTGCCGGGGCAAAAGCGGGACGCCGAAGGGCGTGTTGCCCTTATTTAGTACCCCTGCCTCTAGAAGACGCGGGTAGTCGATCCACCTGGCAAAGGAGGCCTCTGATTTTTTCCACAGGCTATAATAATGATGGCTGCAGACCACTGGTATGGATGTGCTATCAATACCTCGGAGAAACGACAGCTGTCAACCGTGATCCGATAGCTGAACTTTCGAAGATTACCAACTAGTGGGCCGCGACCCCATTCCTTCAGGTGGCAGGCACAAAACACAATATTTACTGTAAAAAAAATGTATAAACATGATTCAATATCATGAGTTTGTCTAGTATCCAAGTACCGTAGTTACAAAAAAGGACAGCATATCTGCAAAGTATGTGAATATTAAAAACTCCTTATAAATTCATGTTGGCAGCATTGCTAACTTATTTTTAAACACATTNCTGCAAAGTATGTGAATATTAAAAACTCCTTATAAATTCATGTTGGCAGCATTGCTAACTTATTTTTAAACACATTTGAAAGCTTATTGGCACAGCATGACTGCTTCTATCAAATAATGCGTAGAATCTGTTTTGACAACACTGATGCATATAATATAAAACTAAATATCATCACAAGTAAATTTTAATATTTTTGGTTGTCAAGAAATAAGTTATAGCCAAACTTAGGAAACCCTTACATGCCGAAATGTGTTCTAATGATAAAGTAATTAAGAACTAATGTTTGACATCATTAAGACCATCATAATTTATGGCTTGGTGTAAACGTGGCTTTAACGGATTATAATGTATGCATTTTTTAAAACAGACTTTCTTCTTGCACTGATGCATATGTTTTTCAATCGTATCGCCTGTAATATGTTGAATGTAGCCATTCAAAGTCAATTATGGCTATACAAAAAATACTCACTCTGTTCAAACAACTATTTCAGATCTCACGGATCGGTACTGGACTCGCCATTCGAGGCAACACGGAACAATAGGCCGACCTACAGCAAATGCCCTTTTAGATTAGAGTTTTCGACAGTCACCAAAGCCTAAACATAGAGTAAACTAGGATAGCGGATGGTGTGTGGCCAGCACTCGATCCGGTCAGGAGATTGGTTGAAGTATGGAACAAAGGACAAGCGATAAACATGAAAACATCACTGTTAAAATATCGTTTTCCGTACAGTAATTGTCATATGTCGACTATGATTTTTTGCTATTCTTATAAATCTTACTATTTATTTCAATAAACTGCCAATAAATTACAATTTATAATACAACTCCTGATTTTGATTTCAATGTTTCTTTGTTGCATAATAGGTGCAGTTGTTACAAAATGGCAACGTACTTGTTTGCTGTTCAACTCCAATGTACGTGTTCATAATTTCACTCTTGTTCGGTATCAGTTTTAGTAGTGGCTTTACTCAGTCAAATCCCGGTTGGGCGAACAGAAATGATTGCCAAAACAGGGCAACTGTGTCAGCATACTAGTATATAAATCTACTACATCCAAAGTGAGTATAACTAATAAAATATGGTCACGGAACCAAAAAAAGGCTACGAGGTTAGTTGCTATTTTTCCAGATCCAAATTTCAATTTCGAGCCAACCAAAGTCCAAATTTTTTATATAAAATTTTATGCTCATGTAGTGTAGTATGTATTGAAAATCTCCAACACATTCTTTTCTCCCAGGTTTACAGAAACGATTGATTTACGTGTCTGGTAAATGATTCGTTTGAATTGTACGGCAGATTTTGACATGACCATACTCTAACGGGAACTTTACAGACATTGNGTTTGAATTGTACGGCAGATTTTGACATGACCATACTCTAACGGGAACTTTACAGACATTGACACAGCCACACTATTTGTGATTTCATTGTGAACGTGTGTTCGTACGAGTTCAATTAAATGACTAACGCATGTACCACCAGCATGAAATTTGCATTTGAAAAGGCGAGTACTAGTAATATGTAATACAAATGTCACAAACATGAAAATGAATTATACACGGAGGAAAAGATGAAAGCTTCAAAGGAAAACAAGGGAAAAGCAGAGGGACTACACAATGAAAAAAATAGATATGGATGTGTATATATGTATATTATATATACACACACANGACCATACTCTAACGGGAACTTTACAGACATTGACACAGCCACACTATTTGTGATTTCATTGTGAACGTGTGTTCATACGAGTTCAATTAAATGACTAACGCATGTACCACCAGCATGAAATTTGCATTTGAAAAGGCGAGTACTAGTAATATGTAATACAAATGTCACAAACATGAAAATGAATTATACACGGAGGAAAAGATGAAAGCTTCAAAGGAAAACAGGGGAAAAGCAGAGGGACTACACAATGAAAAAAATAGATATGGATGTGTATATATGTATATTATATATACACACACACATATACATACTAACATTTAAGTTAATTTTAAACATTTATTTTGGCCAAGGCAGCAGTTTTACAGCATCAATAACAATATACGTAGATTATAATGTGATATTTTCAACACCATTTAAAGAACACAATACAAGCGCTTTATAAACAATATTGTTTACATTTAAATTACTAAAATTATTTAAATTGTCATAAGGGACAGACTATTTTGCGTAAATGACAAATAAAAACACTATTTACAATGCGCCATTTTCAACTGTTACTTGTTATTTTTCTGCAGCTGCCTGTGCTTGCAGATTATATATTGCGGCTCTCGGACCCGCATTCCTCTTCTGATACGACTGTCCGCTAATTACGGCAACAGGCACTCTATATAAAATCTCTGGAGTTTTGGTAACATCATTTTTTCCCAAAATTTGTAGTCTCTTTCTTCCCTTATTACTTAAATTCCACTGCCGCAATAAATTACCAAGTCACAGAATTTTCTGTGCGATATTTGGAGTTGCCCTTGTATTTGGTATCTGTACCGATGTGATTTTTTAAGTTGCAACTTCTCTATTTTTATTTTTATGCAGAGATTCTTCCATTTTACTGCTTCATGAATGGACATGCTTCCTATAGATGGTACACACTTTACCTCAACAATGCCATCTTTCTCAAAAATTCCATCTGGGCTTGCTCCACGGTATGGTATCTTAGGGTGAACAAAAATGCCACAAGGTGCTAAAGTTGTCTGCTTCTCTTTCTTGTAGGCGGATATGGCTTTTTTCGTGGCAGCTACGGGTCATGAGACTGACTCGAATACCGAAAATGCTATGTAGATATTTACAAGTTTTAGATACATTTTTTTAATTAAGTATCAAAACTACTTTCCTGCTATGTATCTGGATATATTTAATTACATCAAAAATTTTCGAAATTAATTATGAAACACTATTGTGTTCGCTACCCGTAGACATTTGACTAATATATGACGTCACTTAGTGAGCTGCTATCTGCAAGGTAGTAAATGAAAATAAATTTTCAGTCAATTTATGTCTTTCAGGCTCTTTGAATCTCAAATAATCGCGAACAAATTCAAAAATTTTGTTTTCCTAATGACAACTCCTTAAGGATTCCGTAATTAACCTCTCTATTATTCGATAGTTCTAAAATGTTTGTCCTGGGAAAGAGGTGGTCGCATAGCTACCGCCACGAATGCAACAGCTGGACAAGAGGTGGTCGCATAGCTACCGCCACGAATGCAACAGCTGGACTTCCGTATCTGGAAAACTTGTAGGGGTTCCTCAGCATAATTCTGTCTCCCTCGCCCATCCAACAGCAATTTTTACTTTAATCCTATAAACAGCTTATGAAACTGTTGTCAATTTGGGATGAAAAATAAAAAAACATAGTTTTCTATACAAAATATAAACCTTTTCCCCCATTACTCTAAGTAAAAAATTAAATTTACACATTAGGGAGTGAACAATAATAAAGACAACATGGTTACTAAATAAACGGAGGAAGCCGCTATTTAAAAAAATTTATGTAATTATGTAAGGCATGGTACGCCAGTCTCTTTGATTAAACCACAGACTACTTAAAAAAATATGTCATTTGGTAAATATAAAAATTGGTGCACCAAGAAATTATGGCGGATCAGCAAAATTTATGTTTCCCCACCATTTTCTCCAAAGTACAAATTAATTGTCCTTTTACACCAGCAAAGGTANTATAAACCTTTTCCCCCATTACTCTAAGTAAAAAATTAAATTTACACATTAGGGAGTGAACAATAATAAAGACAATATGGTTACTAAATAAACGGAGGAAGCCGCTATTTAAAAAAATTTATGTAATTATGTAAGGCATGGTACGCCAGTCTCTTTGATTAAACCACAGACTACTTAAAAAAATATGTAATTTGGTAAATATAAAAATTGGTGCACCAAGAAATTATGGTGGATCAGCAAAATTTATGTTTCCCCACCATTTTCTCCAAAGTACAAATTAATTGTCCTTTTACACCAGCAAAGGTAGACGTAAATCTTTTATTTGCGTTACCATGGCATTCACGCTTACCGTTCCAGCATTTGCAGAATATCCGCTACCATAACTTCTCTTGCACCAAGCTCCATCAACAATACCCGTTATGAAAGGATACCCTTCCTCCATGTCACCGTTTTCGAGTGCCGTCTTTTCTCTTCTTCTACAGCCGCTGACATTTTTTGTATAAGTTTTTGTTTCCATACCTCCAAGAAAATATATTTCAATGAAAAAGTCTTTACATCTTGTGTATACAAATTTTGATGTGTTATAACCACGTTTTTTATGATAAAAAAAAAAAATTACGCTATGTATTAATAAATGCTCACTTTTGATGTTGCTCGGCTTGCTGATATTTGTCACTTTAAAATGCAAGATAAAGTGGCTTACCATTATCCTGTTAGATTTCACACTTAAATTGTAAAATGGAAAGGAAAAAACTTATGATTGAAATAATGTGAGTAAGGAAATAAAATAAAATTTAAATGATAGTAAGTATTACAATACTAAATCATGGCTGTTTAAAGATTAATTGTATTTGCCCACAAATATTTCCTGCTTTGAGTTTAACAGCAATTTGGTTTCATGGTTGAGTTCAGCCTTTCTCCGAAAATAGGGATNACAAATATTTCCTGCTTTGAGTTTAACAGCAATTTGGTTTCATGGTTGAGTTCAGCCTTTCTCCGAAAATAGGGATGAGAATTCTTTCCAGACGTATGTCTAGATAGAGGTAGCATTATATAACAGTAAAATTGAAAGGAGGATTGCCTCTTCCACTTTTTTCTTGTAGTGGGTGAAGTGTCATCTGGCCATTACTGGAATGTTCATAACGGAAAACATTTCCTCAGCTTGAGTCTGTCCAATTGCAACAGCTGTAGCCCCCCCCCCCACGCGAATGCAGTATTCAGTTTTTTCTTTTCAGGAGGATCAGTGTAAATATTTCTGGTTCCATCACACATAAAACATTTGTACGTGAAGCAGCTGATAAGCCCTTTTCTTTTCTCAGATGTAAGTGTGTATTGTCGTACTGTACATTTCTTGTAATACTGTGTCAATTTATTGTACGGTTTGGTGAAATACATAAGATCAACAATTCGGCGTCCTTCAATTCGGACTACTTTGGAAGGATCACTGGTGCTGGATTCAACAAGAAGATCGGAAAGATATTAATCACTGCAAAAAAATGGATTCCACAACATTAAATGCTGAAAAGAAACACTATGGACGAAAATTACTTTAAAAACCACCATGGTTTGATCTATGTCCAGTATACATTTAAAGTGTGTATATTCATGCAACGTAATTATGCAAGTACCTTTTACTTTTGATAGTACTGAAGATGTTCATCAGTACAAACTCTGACAAAAATAATTTCAAGTCTTGGGCACAGTAAAAATATTTAAATTTAAGAATAATAAAACAAAACAAGAAGTTAACAGGAACAATGTAAACAAGTTACATATTTTGTTTTAAATAGGAAGACTTTTTTTCTGAAATTATTGTTTCTTCCTCCACCTTCCTCCTTCCTCCTCCTCCTTCCTCCTCCACCTTCCTCCTCCACCTTCCTCCCCCACCATAAGAAAACTCTTACCAGTCCATTAAATCTTCACATGGAGGCGGAGCTCTTGGAGGTGTAACATTTCTTTGTGGACGTCTCGAATAAGTTTTGCGAGGGGGAGCATGTTGGCGTGAGGGCCTACTCGTTTGACTAACAGGTATTCCGTTCGAAGACTTATAGTCATTCCTAAAACAATATATTTAAAACACATTTAAAAACTGAACTTAACATACATATCATGCATATTATAATATGATATACATGCCGTAATTACGGACATAAATATTAGGACACGCCCATTTATAAATCGGCCAGTGGCATAATGTGCAATGTAACTAAAAATGTGGACTGAAACATTATTGTAAACATACTTCCTTTACATAATGTGGATAGCAGTGATGTGTAATAAGCAGACCGTAAGTAATATGAAGTTACATGTATAGTATTTTCGTACATGNTCCCCCACCATAAGAAAACTCTTACCAGTCCATTAAATCTTCACATGGAGGCGTAGGAGCTCTTGGAGGTGTAACATTTCTTTGTGGACGTCTCGAATAAGTTTTGCGAGGGGGAGCATCTTGGCGTGAGGGCCTACTCGTTTGACTAACAGGTATTCCGTTCGAAGACCTATAGTCATTCCTAAAACAATATATTTAAAACACATTTAAAAACTGAACTTAACATACATATCATGCATATTATAATATGAAATACATGCCGTAATTACGGACATAAATATTAGGACACGCCCATTTATAAATCGGCCAGTGGCATAATGTGCAATGTAACTAAAAATGTGGACTGAAACATTATTGTAAACATACTTCCTTTACATAATGTGGATAGCAGTGATGTGTAATAAGCAGACCGTAAGTAATATGAAGTTACATGTATAGTATTTTCGTACATGCCTAATAATCACATGTATGTGATCAGAAATTCTTGCGGATTATATAACAATTATACAAACACAAAATAGCTTACCTTTTGTTATTTTTGCAAGCTGTAATGCGGACGAATGAGGTGTAATAGGTATCTGAGAAGAGTGGCCCTTTATTGGTGTCCGTACAATTTCTTTACGCTATTTTCCAGAAAGATGATCATCATTAGCAGTGGATATGGCATTAGTGATAACGTTCTTCCTGCAATCATGAAACCAGGTTTCCAGTAATCAGCATTTTACTATAAGCTATTAAGCATCATTATTTGCAACATTTTTTTGATAATGGGCTGAGAGTCTTTGTGGTGACTTAACTGTTTTAAAATAAAACTCTTTTTATTCTAAACAGCATGTGAATGGGAGTAATAATTAGCTAAAACAGATCCAAGATTTTCAGCCTGTGGTGTAAGTATTTGTTATAAAAATCAATTCTATGTGGTAAAAAAAGAGTTTACATTGTTTATAAGCATATTTACTGTCACAAAAACTTCCTTTCCGAAGTATACTGTTAATGTACGTATACGGCATAATGATTAGCTTTATTTATGAACGACTGAGTTTTATAATACCAACATTGCCATAGTGGAAAGGATGTCACTGTAATCCAAGGAATTTAATTTTGATGGCTACATACCTTTCAATCGATGTGCTCTTCTCGATTTTCTTTGCTTGAAGCATTTTATTATGTAAAGAGCCTTTGGTTTTCTTCTTGCTTCTTGACGGACATGTTCTAGTCTTAGGCATTTTTTAAACTAAATTCACGATTATGCAATAACACGTAACCCTAAATCACTCTGTAGCGTTACAACTACCTCTGCTTGGTACACAACAGCATCATTGGTTAGCTGAGATGAAGCAGTGTCGGTGCACACTTATCTCTGGTGCCGCTGCGTCGCCACTTTGTAGTACTACGCTGTGAATCGACCAATGCACTCATGCGGTTATTTGCCATAGCTGTGAGATAACACCCTCATTGGCTTGACAATGTTTTCATATTTAGAACCTTTCATATGAGATGTGGAGAAGCATACCGAGTTTTAAGAAAAATGCCTTAGAAGAATTCCACAAACATATCAAAAAACAAAGCTCGTGGATTTCTATTTGCAGACAGTTTTGCAAAGGACCTGATGAATAGGGAAAAAAAACCTTTTGAGTAAATCTATTAGCGTTTTTCATTGTTTACAAGTTTGAGTGCATAATACTTACACAAGAATATGTGATTGAAATATAACAAAAACGTAAACGTAACAAAGAAATATCATTACCGTTTTATTGTTTGGCCTTTCCTAATAAATATCACTAAACAACATTTTTTAATTATTTTAAAATAATTATAAATTATTTACATGAATAAAATTACCTATTTTATCAGATTGGATTTTAAACTAAAAAAATAAACAACTCTATTTGTTTTTTACTGTTTAAATTATATTTTAATAATAAAAATAAATTAAAAAAATTGTTATTTGGTGGTGATGAAAAAAGTAAAAGGCAACAGTCTTTACACAACCGACATCAGCCTGCATGTTTTAAAAAAAAAAATTTTATTTAGCAGTATTGAAGAGCCTTACTGATTATTTATTACAACCATTGCATACTCGCTGTATCTCTGAGGTTTTTCAGTAAAAGCATGCATTATACGTCATCAATATCTATAATAAACTTGTGTACAAGGTACTCAAAAATTAATCGTATTATTAGATACTGCTTGCCGATCTCTTTTGTAGGAATAGTTCAGTCTGTGCAGTATTTGTGCGCAGTATGTGACCAGATGTGTAAAAAATTAGCAACCGCTTTGCTGTTAAATTCACATGACAAAAATATAAACCGCGTAAAATTTACGCCATAACCAAAAATTATGTTTTCCAAAACCAGTGCTCTATACTTGACGAACATTTATAAATAGTGTTGCATGTGTCGGCAGCGAATCGACACGCAACTCCGAATCAATCTTTGACTGTTCATTCGGCATATTTATATTCGCTCTAATTATGTATATTTTTATTGCAGTTCTAGTAATCTGTAACACCACTCATTATCTAAGAATACTGGGTTCAGATAGTTATTTAAGATTTTTGTGCATGGGAGAAGTTTTAAAGTACATCTTCATACTCGTACGTTTAGAATATTCAAAATTAATATTTGTTTGGAAAAAAAATTTGCTATGCTTTGAACTTTTGGGATTTTCTTTTAGGAGTGAAATTCTATGTGAAATGCAAATGCAAAAATGTTCATAATCCTAACANTTGAACTTTTGGGATTTTCTTTTAGGAGTGAAATTCTATGTGAAATGCAAATGCAAAAATGTTCATAATCCTAACAAAAAAAATTTTA
Source organism: Clitarchus hookeri (assembly GCA_002778355.1). Taxonomy (NCBI): domain Eukaryota; kingdom Metazoa; phylum Arthropoda; class Insecta; order Phasmatodea; family Phasmatidae; genus Clitarchus; species Clitarchus hookeri. Next base: position 2,757,986 of record NQII01000013.1, read on the forward strand.
TAGAGTGCAATTCCTTCTTACGGAATTTATGTACTGAGACATTAGCTGAAGAAGGGCTGGATAAAGTTGTTATTGTCAGTCATCATTACATTTCCGAGAACTGCTAGGCTCCTCGCCACGCCACAGCTTACAAGCAACTACCCACCCCTTCCCCCACNCCCCACCACAACCCCCAACACCCTCGGAATACCGAAACTCGTTCTCGCTGTTTGCTCCCTGTGCACTCTCGGCCACCCCCTCCTCCCCCCTTTACGGGGGAATGCTTACACGCAAGGCCTTCACTGAGTTCGTACAGTGGCCACAGAGTGAGGAGGGCACCACTTTCCACCAGCCTTTTTTGCTAAAAACCTGTTTTCTGTTATATTTCTACCAGCTATTATTTTTACTAGATACTCAGGTCACTAATTGAATCTATGTGTATTCCCTCGTGATTTGCCGTATTTAGTTTCTTTGTGCTCCCTTTTGTTTGTCAATAGTAGTAATTTCAAATGCGCGTTGAGATTTCAAGTTTCGAGAAGTACAGAAAGGAACCGTTTTCGGTGGGTTACAAATGAAAAACAAAAAATAAGGAACTTGAAAGCATAGAATACAATCAAGTTAGTTTTAAAAATGGATGTTTCACACGTGAAATTATCCTCAGGTCATGGAGCAATTGCAAATAAATGGACGATAAAATCTTAATTATTCCTTAACAGCGTATTTAACAAACAAATAACTGAACTTCTAAGTACTTAGTTATGATCTTATAGTGTACTAAATAAAGATTGAGAACGAAAATACACAATAATGAGCTAATTAATTAAGGATACTACCCCCTTAAGTCCTATACATGCTATGTAGTCTCCTGCTTTAACATCAAATGACAAGTTTCCTGCAAGGATGGCTATCTGTACAACCTCAAAATCTTTTGAACTGGAAGTTAGAAATAACGTATTTTTCTAGCACCCACGAGGTACAAGAAACAATGTTTTTCCCCTGTGTGTGGAATTGCTTTAGAGTTTCTAAATTTTTCTTCCAAAAATAATGTATTTAATTGAACTTTACTTGCTTTAAAAAAAAGTGATACCTTTTATGTTTGATATGCAAAAATTATACATGACTTCAGAAGGTCTATAATTTTGTTCGNTTAATTGAACTTTACTTGCTTTAAAAAAAAGTGATACCTTTTATGTTTGATATGCAAAAATTATACATGACTTCAGGGTCTATAATTTTGTTTGAAACTACGCTTTGGAGACAGACATTTGAAACAATTTGTTGGATGGTCCCACTAATACCATCACAATAACCTTTTCCATGTGAAGTGCCAAAAAAATTCCATTCTGCTTCTAGACCAATGTCACAGTCGTGGTAGCACAAATGCATTTTTTTTCTGTTCTTATAAGTTTTGTGATGCAGCTCCATCAGAAAAATAAATAATTTTCTTTATAAATGGAGAAGCTATTTTAATCTTTGGAGTCAGTCGTTTCTGATAACCATACAGTTTTTGTTGAATGTTCCATACAGTCACTTATGAAACAGAAGCACTTTAAAATCATAGAATTTTCAGCTGAGTCTTTGTAATAAATAACAAGGGGATGAAGTGTAGCTTGGTCATTCACCCAGTGAAAGCTTTGCACTACAACTTGTACCTACCACAAATGCAAAGTTTTCAGAAAAATCACATTACAATACATTCTGAAGGTTCTAAATTTTCTTTTACATTTGAGGTATGCAGATTGACTTTTTGCGACAAAGCTGTGTTTTTCAAAGTTAATATTTTGTTAATAAAGTCTTTAATGAATTCATCACATGACTTGGTAATAGTTACCAGGTCGGTGTGTTCAGTTGTCACCCATGTGATAATTTTGTGAAATGTGTCATCTCCACATAGTACCACATCTATCAGGTCTTTTACAATTTATGGTCCAGGGCAGTTATCACAAGTTTTCATTATACACTTTTCTTCCTAAACATAACAAACCATTGATTCAAGTTCATCTTTGTAGTCTCTGTTCAGTCTTGATCTCTCCAACATTAATTTAACATTTTGGTGTGTGAGACAAACATAAAGTAAGTGTTTCTTGTAAACCTGCTAAAAAGAACACAATTTCGGACGATCAGCAAACTTAGAAACTCCTGGGGCCATGGTGACTGAGCTGTTAGCCTGCTCGCCTCCCACCAAGGCGAACTGGGTTCAATCCCCGTCCGGGTCACCCTGGATTTTTGCAAGTGGGAATTGTGCTGGATGACGCTGCTGTCTGCGGGTTTTCCCGGGATCTCCAGTTTCCCCCGCCCATTCATTTCAGCGCTGCTCCATGCTCACCACAATCACCCTCATCGGCTCTCAAGACCTCACTGTTAAGAGCTGCCCAAATATCTTCACACTCTCACTTTGAAAGTCCTATCTTTAAATCTGGGGATGTTCAGCACAAAAACTCTGCTATAGTTCTCTAAAATTACAAAGAATTAACCTTTTTTGTATATGCTTCTTTTCACAAGCATTACTTCTAACTTAAACAAAATCGTTCTTGCCTGGACACATTCTGCTATTTAAACCACTTTCCTAAAATTCTTCTACCATTTGCTTAGTTTCTGTTGCAAGTTTCTTGTAATTCTTCGGTTCTGCATTTGTAAGTATGCTATATTTTATAAATAACTGCTTAGTATTTCATAGTAAGTACCGACTAGCCCCAAATTCTGCACAAGTTTTTGCAATGGACCATGACTGTGGTGCTAAACTGAGAATTTTTACTTTTTCTGCTACACTTTTACGATCCCTAAAAATATCTTTCAACTTGCATAAAAGGGTTACGTATTCATTATGGGAACTTTCTTCTTGATCCTTAGTATTCTCGTCAAAGTTAATATCAAAGGAACAACTCAGTTAAGTTTTTACAATAGAAGCTACATTGTGTACTTTTTTCTGTAAGGCATGTTGTCTTTTTCCTTGACTTCTGAACTTTTACAATGGATATATCTAAGGCTTCAGAAGCAACATTGACATGTACTATAACCTCAGCAGGCTTGTATGTCTAATTTTTAATATTGTGTGTAATTGTCACTGTCAGGTATCTTTCCCAGGAATGTGAATAAACTTAGCAAACTTGAATGTTATTCCTTTAAGTCCCTTGGTTATCACTTTCTTGTGTGAAATTTTTAATGGATCACAACAGTAGTTTTGTCCAAAGAGATGAAAGTACTGTTATATGTGCGACCTCTCGCCTTGGGCATGAGCTCCCGTTACGTGCAGGCCGGGAGGGCTGATCCCCCTCGACCCTCCTCTTCTCCCAGGCGGCCTGCCCGGTTACGTCGCCTGGTAGCCGGGGGAATGATTGACAGCCAAGAATAACGCAGTATTTTGAGAAATTTCTCAGCTACGCTGATGACACTATAAATACAGCCTCAGCTGGGTGGTCTGCAGTCTTTTGGTAGAAGTCGTTTGGCTTAGTGCTGTGACCGAGCAAAGTCTAATGCAGCGAGGGACATCTGTGAAGAGGAAGGATGACAGAAGATTGCGATATGATGCCAGACAAGGTGTTTGTGGTGTGAACGGATGAGAGGGCATGAAACCCGACAAGTGAAGGTTACTGTGCATGAGGGCGCTCTGGGAACTTTAGAAAATTGCGTACTTGTGGGATTTGGACTAAATTGAGGTGAGACTGTGTGAACATGGGATATGTACTTTACGGACATATAATTTATTTAGTAGTTCATTATGTTTTGATACACTTTTATGACTGATTTTAGTTATTTATTTACATTAATTTCTTTGACGTAATTGTAAATTGTACTGATTGAATTTATTAATTGTAAATAGCAAGAGAGATAAATTTATTGTGAGATATTGAGACAAGAGTATTTTCTTTCTAAGTATTTTTAATAAATTAGGAAGTTATAATAAACACTCTTATTTAATTAAGACTTCCATCCTTTAACAAACCTGTTTTAGCTTACTGACTTTGTGAGATTGTAACAGTACTTTTGTTTATTCTTTTTCTCATGATACTCACATTGTCTGAACATTACCTTCCCTTAATCTAAGACTTAAAATTATCTGATTATCATTATTGTAATCACTAAACCTTTCCATTATTACTGACACAGCCCCACAACTTTCCTTATGACAATCTTCTTTAGCACAAACAGNTAATCACTAAACCTTTCCATTATTACTGACACAGCCCCACAACTTTCCTTATGACAATCTTCTTTAGCACAAACAGCATTGTTGTGCTCGACACCAATTACACTAAGGACTGTGCTTGCTCAAATTATACGTGTGTCACAAAGTCTTACAAGCTGGCTGATTTAGAATGAGACCTGACTAACTATTTTTTTTAGAAATGCTGTGTTGTAATTTATTTCAACAGTTGTGGATAACACAGACTTATTTGTACATTCCGCAGAAATTCTGTCAGCTGGCCTCACTGATTTCCCTATTCNAAATTCTGTCAGCTGGCCTCACTGATTTCCCTATTCCATACTGCACGCATGCTTAAGTCTTACCCTGATGGGAAATATTAAATTTAACTGAACATTCTTTACCAGTAATAATTTTACCCCCAACTGCCATACATTGCAATTGAGTATGTTAAATCTTGAATCCATTCCTAAAATTAACAGGGTGTACATCTGTTACAGAATACATCGCCAGATGTCCATCCTTTTATCCCAATTGCCTTTTCAATATTTATTATAACATCTACATCAATAAATCTTATGTGTTGAAAACATGCATTTTTGCTAAACTTTTGGGCCAAAATATTGCAACTATTTTGCAAAACGCATTCATCAAATTTTTGTATGTTGTACTCTAGAAGAACTTTGTATAGTGCAAAGGTAATTTTTTTTCTCTTTCCCCCCATGTGACAGCATGTTGAATTTCAGAAATTTAGAAAATTTCTCATATTTGAAAGCTTATAAATAAAAATGGTGGTATAACACATTAAATTTTTTCGATCAAAGACTTACCTGTTACTAAAGTTATGTACTGTTACCATAGTTATGTACTGTTACCATAGTTACATGCTGTTACCATAGTTACGTGCTGTTACCATAGTTACGTGCTGTTACCATAGTTATGTGCTGTTACCATAGTTATGTGCTGTTACCATAGTTATGTGCTGTTACCATAGTTATGTGCTGTTATCATAGTTATGTGCTGTTACCATAGTTACGTGCTGTTTCCATAGTTACTGTAAACAAGAAATAGTTTGTGTTACGTCCCCTTCTTGATGAAAAATAACCTCGAAGTCTGAAAAAAAATGTCTCAGCTTTGTCCTACAGAAAACTTGACAACCAAATACACTAAGAACAGGCATTAATTATGACCCAGTATTTAAGAACACTTTGTGATGAGGGAAATAAACTTGGTTTCATTCAATTCAAACAAAATTCACATGAAGTAGAGCAATTTGGTGTGAATGCCTAAAATCACTGNATAAACTTGGTTTCATTCAATTCAAACAAAATTCACATGAAGTAGAGCAATTTGGTGTGAATGCCTAAAATCACTAAAAGCATTAAAATCACTGTGCATCATACACTAAAAATAGCTGAGACTGCCAAAGAAGTGGCTGAAATGTTTTTCTATAGGCCTAATTTTATACACTCAAAAGATGTATCCAATAAATATTTAAANAATAAACTTGGTTTCATTCAATTCAAACAAAATTCACATGAAGTAGAGCAATTTGGTGTGAATGCCTAAAATCACTGTGCATCATACACTAAAAATAGCTGAGACTGCCAAAGAAGTGGCTGAAATGTTTTTCTATAGGCCTAATTTTATACACTCAAAAGATGTATCCAATAAATATTTAAAAAAAAACCTCTACATGGATGCAGTTAATTTTGAAGAAATTTTAAAAAATTTAGATGGTAGGTGGGTCTTGATGTGTTGCTGGTAGCAATATCATTAGAGATGCAACCAGAAACAAATTCAGTATTAGTGAGACAATGACATGTTGCTACTAGGCCACCTGAGTTATACAGGGTGGTGGCCAGTAGTTTATATAGTTAAATTATTTAGGTGCAGACTAAGGGCACCTTAGGTTGTTGCATTAGGGGTAAACAAATACTCGTAATCTCAGTTATTTAACACACCAGTATTTTATTGATCAGAAGGTCACACAGGTATTTGCACACACTGGCGAGACTGAGCCCCCCTGCAAGTCGTAGGGCTGGTGGGCTGAATACTATGAGTTGGGGAAGGTTGTTGAAGGGAGACGTTTCTCTACTTATCTGTGACTGCGGCTTTTGGTGAGTGTTCTTCGTTGGCAGCTGAGGTATGGTGAGTTGGGTGGCCCTGGTTCAGGCCCTCGGACTGGCTCTCGTTGGCGTGCTGTACTAAGTTGGCTTTTTCCTGCGGCTTTGACTGACTCTCGGAAGTCCGGGATTGGTTTCCCGTGACTTTTACTTCCTCTGCGACCCCAGCTGGCGTTCCTGGTTGGAGAGTGTGTCGTCCTCGTCCTGCTTCCGACTCGCGTTTATGCATTCTTCACCGCGGAAACTGCCACTACGTTTTCGGAAATGAACTCATAAGTTCTCTGCACCTTTACTGGGTTTGTCTCGGGAATTTACACATGAAGTTTCGGCTGTTCCTGGGTTCTCTCCTCGGTGACGTCACTATTGACTGACTGACTGACTGACTGCTCGCCTCGTCGCCATACGGCTCACTACTACGTCTTCTCGGGGAATGGCACCTCTCGGACTGGGGCTGCCACTCGTCTTCAGGAATTTACTCATATTCTCGGCACTGTTCTTGTCACATGGCTGATTACTCCCGTTTTGGCTGCATCTATCTCGTCTCGCAACTGTACTGCCGAACAACTCCTGTCTCGGCTGGCGATAATTGCTCCCGAACAACTGACTGCCTGGGCCGGGTCTGATCTCCGGCCTGGTGATACGACTGCCTCTTGCACTAACTGCCTCCTCCGTCTCGCATCGCGGCTGCCGAACAACTCCTCGTCAACAACTGATTACCTTTGATCTGGAATGACTGGCCACGACTGTCTGGTCCCGAACCTTGGCTGCTCCGGAATTTAATCCATCTCCCGCTATATTCAAGTTGGCTATCAGCAGTTNGCTCGCCTCGTCGCCATACGGCTCACTACTACGTCTTCTCGGGGAATGGCACCTCTCGGACTGGGGCTGCCACTCATCTTCAGGAATATACTCATATTCTCGGCACTGTTCTTGTCACATGGCTGATTACTCCCGTTTTGGCTGCATCTATCTCGTCTCGCAACTGTACTGCCGAACAACTCCTGTCTCGGCTGGCGATAATTGCTCCCAAACAACTGACTGCCTGGGCCGGGTCTGATCTCCGGCCTGGTGATACGACTGCCTCTTGCACTAACTGCCTCCTCCGTCTCGCATCGCGGCTGCCGAACAACTCCTCGTCAACAACTGATTACCTTTGATCTGGAATGACTGGCCACAACTGTCTGGTCCCGAACCTTGGCTGCTCCGGAATTTAATCCATCTCCCGCTATATTCAAGTTGGCTATCAGCAGTTNACTGTCTGGTCCCGAACCTTGGCTGCTCCGGAATTTAATCCATCTCCCGCTATATTCAAGTTGGCTATCAGCAGTTTGTCGCGAGAGAAATCAGGAATTTCCCTGTGTACCTCGCACGTTTTTTGTGTTGGATTTTGTGTCTCGTCAACTGCTCGCGCACTCCAACTAGGGGGAGTGGGGGTGCGGCAAGTGTCAAGGGTGTTCCTGTAAGCTGTGTCAGCAGTCATTCTTGTCGGGGCACCTCCTGTTTCCTTCGTAGAGGGCTTATATCATCTATTTCTAGGGACTTACCCTGTTTCTCTCAACTTCGGTTTTTCCCAGCGTGCCCTTATACGTCGGGACATCCCCCCAGGATATTTCTCAGGGTGTGAATACAGCGTAATGCCTATCCCATGTATCCGTCACACGTCAGACAGATATACACATGTGCCTTGCCTGGGACTCGAACAAAGAAAATCTCATACCATAAGCTGGTGTGCAGCCAACTACATTACAGAGGTAGGTTTTGGAGCATCAACTTCAGTAGTAGTGAGTCTAAAGTTTTGGAAGACTGGATTTACAAACTTCAACTATCTACTGGGGCATCATTTTGAAAATGAGTGTCTGAATCACTTAAATCATGTAAGTTCACATGACCTATTTAGCATTATTTGTGGGCAGAATTGGGTGGAAATAGGTTAACTGGTTGAGATATGGCATAAAAGCGTTAGTTTCTCATTTGGCGCTATCGTACAGAAAGACCCAAAAAACAGGCCCTGTATAGGCATATCTGATGTATCTGTTAGGTAGTGACAATATAAAATGTTAGGTTGAAATTTGTCAAATTGTTTATTAGGTAGATATGATCAAATTATCAAAAAATTTATATTGCACCATTTTGAATAAAAAAGTTTGACCGACTTAAATTATATCGATTTACGTAGTACACTGTATTACTACTTATTACTACTTGTGTGCAAAATTTGGTGGGAATTCAATGATTGGTTCCCGAGATATGACATAAATGTTGCATTTTATCACCTGGTGTTATCATACAAAAAGTTGGCAAAATATGATCTCTAAGCATATTTGATACTTCTAATGGCTACTCTCAGCATACTAAGTTTAATTGTAAACTGTTAAATTGTTTATTATATATGACAAACTTTGGGTCATTTCACGAGAAATCATCCAGCTATAAAATAATTGGTAGCTGCATGGCTTTTAAAAAGCTCCAAAAAAATATATGTTGTTTCTACCTTCAGACAGGTGACAAAAAAACGGTTTTAAAAATTTTCCATTTTAATAGTTTACCGGTGGGAGAGGTGAGAGAAGGGTAGAGGTAGCCAAAAAACTAGAATACAAGGGTTTGCGTTTTCGGACATATCTCAGCTCCTATGACAGATTTTTGATTGATTCAAAAACAGGTTCACCAAGAATCATTTTAGCTTTATTCTGATATGTTATTTTAAGAAAACCAAGTAATCATTAGGTATCTTAACAAAGGTAAAAAATAAGCAATGTGTTGATTTTCTGGATATTCATAAATTTTTTTCACCATTTAAAACCANATCTTAACAAAGGTAAAAAATAAGCAATGTGTTGATTTTCTGGATATTCATAAATTTTTTTCACCATTTAAAACCAAACAACTTAGCTTTAAATTGTTTTTATGATTAATTCCAACACATTTGAAAATTATCAGCTTCCCAACCTCTCCAAAAAGAATTCTCTTTAAATTTTTTTTTAACTGAAAATTTTTAGAAACACCTCAATTCTAGGTTTTTGTAAAAGCAAAAAAGGTTTTAAATTTTTTGGGTAATTGTAAAGAATAGCGACTTTTCCTAAAACAAAAGAAAAATTCACAGAAAGTGGAATAATTCCACTATACCAATTACACAGAACACACATTTACTAGGGGCATCATCATATTATCAATACAAACCAAAAATATGATAGAGAAATTGCGGGGTAAAACATGTGTAAAATATGTATTTTGTTGTAATATTTCTTAACGTAAATACTTTAAATGCAAAAAGACCTAATGGAAGAATACCTAACTTCACAATATGTAAATACAGAGGTACTGTTTGCCAACACATAATACAGTATATCTTCATGCAGCAGTTCATAAAACACCTGTGAGTTACACATTGTGAAGTAAAGTTTAAATACGGTTAGGTATGCTATATATCAAATGGCTACACACCCAGCAATATGTAAACTCTTGACGATATACTACAAAATGCAGAACCCTGTCGTATACATATACCACACATAATAAAACTTGCAGAAACCATAATAAGTAAGCTCACATAGGGTGATCCACCCCTGTGATTCACCTATAGTGAAGTTAGGTTTAATGTGTTTAGGTCTGTTGTATTTTACATGACTGGCTGCCAATTATGTACGCCCTTCAATTAACACTCACATGTAATAAAACACAGTAAAATTCACTATATTATAATCAGTGTCTATGCTAAAACTCCAAATGTATTATGTTACTCAGCTGTTTAATCAGCATTCATACCTCTTAGATGGTTAAGCACGACATGTTGTCTATTCAATTTGTTGAAATTCCATAGACACTCAAATTACTGCACAAATATTATATTTTAATATTTCCCTTGGACATAATGGCACAAACACTCGTATTTTCCCACAATTATTTGATTTAACATGTCAAACATAATGAATTGCAATAAAACACGTAACAGCATTCGTACATCACAAACCTCCGCACAGTCAAATTTACACATTACACTGAAGTGGTGCAAATTCCTACAATACAACTGTGACTTAAACCAATTTTAATGCACATTTTTTTTCGGTCTCTGTGCATCATTGATCACCGAATGTATTGTAATATATCATGGCGATACACGTCAACTGTTTATAAACACCATCTGTGAACGTCTTTTTGTATGATCTACTACACGTATATTTAATCTACTAGTAATAAGTTACGTAGTACAATCCTCTCATGAATGTAGACAAGGTAAGCCTTGAGTAATTCAACAGAATTACATGATGTTCCGACACTGTTTGATTGCCTTGTTTTTTACCTGTATAACCTTATCTCCTCGGCATAAATATACCCTGTGAATGACAGTTTATACATTAAGGATTGGTTACAAAAGTTAGTCTCGCATTTAAAACAATTTAGCGACCAGATATAAATATATTGGACATACATTTTACGTGTTTTACCGCATAAACACCGCAATCTTCATAGCTCTCCTCACTGTCACATTTCATGGTATATACTGCAAATTACATGAAGCCCCACTAAANTGCATAAACACCGCAATCTTCATAGCTCTCCTCACTGTCACATTTCATGGTATATACTGCAAATTACATGAAGCCCCACTAAAATTTGTATGAAGTGTGATTAGTAATAACCATATATCACATTTGCAAGTATTATTTTCTCGTTTTTTGAAAAAGTCTCTATTCTTTATAATTACCCAAGTTACAACAGTCAGGCAGACTTGTCCTAGCCTATGCTTAAAGCATTGCTGCTCCTAATTTCAGTTATCATCTAGCTTCTNAAAAGTTAGTCTCGCATTTAAAACAATTTAGCGACCAGATATAAATATATTGGACATACATTTTACGTGTTTTACCGCATAAACACCGCAATCTTCATAGCTCTCCTCACTGTCACATTTCATGGTATATACTGCAAATTACATGAAGCCCCACTAAAATTTGTATGAAGTGTGATTAGTAATAACCATATATCACATTTGCAGGTATTATTTTCTCGTTTTTTGAAAAAGTCTCTATTCTTTATAATTACCCAAGTCACAACAGTCAGGCAGACTTGTCCTAGCCTATGCTTAAAGCATTGCTGCTCCTAATTTCAGTTATCATCTAGCTTCTGATGGGTGCACATGACAAGGAAGAACAATGGAGTGCTCAGTTGGTGATCATGTACAAGAAGACTGCCATAAAGAAACATTTTTACCAGTGATGAGAACAGTAAAAGTGTACAGTGTTTTAGTGAAAATGATCAAAACCTTATGTTTCAACTATATGTAAGTATCACAAACGGATGATACCTGGCACTTCGATCTGTGTTAACTGCAAGATAAAAATACTGCAAAACTGTAACTCTACAGTAAATGCCAACGAAAACAGAAACATACAGTTAACACCAACAAAACATGCATCAAAACATGAACCATTTATTCCCCCTAATGAAGAACTGTTTAATATAAATAAATAGTGCTTGTTCAGCTCTGGGATTATCACTAGTTAAAATGCAGAAGCTNAGTAAAAGTGTACAGTGTTTTAGTGAAAATGATCAAAACCTTATGTTTCAACTATATGTAAGTATCACAAACGGATGATACCTGGCACTTCGATCTGTGTTAACTGCAAGATAAAAATACTGCAAAAGTGTAACTCTACAGTAAATGCCAACGAAAACAGAAACATACAGTTAACACCAACAAAACATGCATCAAAACATGAACCATTTATTCCCCCTAATGAAGAACTGTTTAATATAAATAAATAGTGCTTGTTCAGCTCTGGGAAAAGAAAACCTGCATTAGAAAAGAAATTAGAGATTTCTTCAAATACTTTTAAAAAGAAACTTTAAGATACTTTTCAAATTGCACCTATTGATCTCATCAGAAAAGGCTTGTGCACCGCCTTCTGTGCTTTGTGACAACTATTTGAAACTTATTGGCCAGTTCAAAGTAAAATTTAAAGCCTGTATTAGTTACAATGAAAAAATTTCAATATTAAATCTTTTGCCTTCATCTTGGTCTCGAGCCAAAATCAGACAATTCAAAACAAAAGAATACTTAATAAGAAAGGCACAAACCTTAACATGAGAGCAAGGTGTTTTACCAGAAGTTCAGCATCAAATTAATAAAAAAAACTGTCACAAGATGATATAAATAAGGTAACCCAGTTTTATGAAAATTACTAGTACAGCAGACAGTGTCCTGGCATGAAGGAATGCATTTTTGTTCGATGTGCTGATGGGCCAAAAATAAAAAAACAGAAAAGACTGGTGTTGTGCAATCTGGAAGTATTGTACAAACAATTTAAAAGAATTCGCACAACCATTAAAGTTAGTTTCTCAAAATTTGCCGAACTTTGTCCCAAGTGGTGCTAATCAGCAGGATCAAGTGAAACTCATTCATTGTGCATATGTAAAATTCATCAAAATGTGAAACTTATGATAAAGGATGCAAAAATTGAGTCACATGTCCTTTTTGAATTATTGGCATGTGATATTGACAGTTAGGCACATATGCTTGGACAATGTTAGGACTGCAGAGATGTAGATTATGTAAAGAACTTTTTAGGTAGTCATTACAGTTTAGAAGAAGTAAGATACAAACAGTGGGTGAATAATTGATAGATGTGAGCTTATAAGCATGGTTCAACCTATTGTTGAAGTCATTAAAAATTTGGTTGAACAATTTAAAGCATTAAAAATAGCAAAAAAAGTAGGCAGCTTTTTCAAGACAAGAGATAAAAAATCTGTTTGTCAGATGAATGGGTAGTCATTACAGATTTTTCAGAGAATTTCACATTCGTTGTGCAGGACGAGCTACAGAGTTATCACTGCGTGAATAAACAAGGCACTCTTCACCCTTTTTTAATTTACTACAAGGAAGATGTAAACATTAAATCAAGAAGTTTTTGATTTATATTGGACTGTCTGAGTCATGACACTTCAGCTGTCTATACTTTTCAGAAGAAACTTATTTCAAACATTACAGAACTGGTTCCAGCTGTCAAAATGATTATTTATTCTTTTTATGAGGCTGTTGGACAATATAAAAATAGTAAAAACTTCATAAATTTATGTAATCACAGAAAAGATTTTGGCCTGGATGCTGAGTGGCATTTTTTTGCCTCTTAACGTGGAAAGGGTCCATGTGATGGCGTAAGTGACACTGTCAAAAGACTAGTGGCTAAAGCAAACCTACAGAATAATGACATCCAAACTGTTCAACAGATGATTGATTTCTGCACTAGTCACATTCCAGGAATCACATTTCTGCACGTTGACAGTAGCGCAATAGAAAAGACAGAGGCTGACTTAGCACAGAGAGACAGTGGTACTGTTCAGATTCCTCATAAAAGACAAAAACACTGTTTTATCCCAGTGAGCATTTCAACAATTCGCACTGGTGTAGTATCTGGATCAACTGTATGGGAAGAATCTTCAGTTTCTCACAGCTCCTTTTCAGGACATAGAAATTAAAATGTGTGACAGTGTGGCATGCATTTACGATAATGCATGGTGGCTTGGGGTATTGTAACTAAAATAGAAGAAAAGAATACTACATTCAGTTTTACCACCCAAGCGGCCCAGGAACGTCATTCAAATTACATGCATCAGATTTTGTTTGGGTTCCTCATGTCAACTTCCTCAGAGTCCTGACACCTTTGGAACTCTCAACTCAGTCATCAAGAGGAGAACATAATAGACAAAATGAATAGTGTAATAACAATGTTATTTAAAGANGAATAGTGTAATAACAATGCTATTTAAAGAAAAAGCTAATGTGTAAACTATTTGATAGATAGTGTAAATTTGTCAGGTTTAGCATATGTGTGAGGTGTGTTTTCAGAATGCATATGAGTGCTTACCACATGAAATCAATTCAAAACACCTGTATGTAATATATTTGTACTTAAATATTACTTAACTGTGCCAATGAAATCATTATTGGGACAACAGATAAATTGGAGATGATTTATACTTGCTTCCTAAACCTAAAATAGTAGCCTAGCATGCATAGTAGCAAATAGGCCTATTGTATACTCTGTACCATGTAAGTTGGCCAGATTCTGACAGGTCTGCGAAATTAGCGCCACTGTTTACATCTGACTACATATCCTTCCGCCATCAACTGATCAGCCACATGGCAACGATGTTGTTTATTTTCATGCTGTCATTATCAGCCGATCCCCTTGTCAATGTACTGTTCGTGGGATGTTTTAGGCAAACTTACCACTCAGAAATACGTAGCTGTGATTGTAGTAATAGTAATGTGTACATAAATTATTAATCCTTAAATGTTAAAGGGCAAACATATAAATCATTAATTTAAAATTTAGTAACTACAAAAAAATGTAATGCTAAACAAATTTTAAGATATTTTAGACTGACATCTGTCTAAAAAAAATAAGTAGGTTATAAAAGTAAAAATATAAAACCTTGCAAAATATTTAATATTTGCTAACTATTTTTTAATTTGTCCAAGACAGTGAATTTGGGATAACATTTGTGAAACGGTAGCTGTAGCTATTTTCACACGTTGGACATTATAGCTAATATATTCGAGTTGGAAATATGTGACGTGGAATAACGTTAGAATTGCTTTAAAACTATTCACGTGTGTCCCACTTTCATCGGAAACAAGGAAATGGGTTTTCAGAGAACAAAATGGCATATCATTTACGTAGACGAACGATTACCTGCCGAATAGAAATTACTAGTACTCAAAATCGCTGTACACGAAATATATGTTACTTTAAAAATTATTCAGAGCTTGCGAAAAATAAAACTATTGGTATCTGTTCGGATATTTATTATATATTGCAAACGAACGCTATCTTTTCTGGCTGGTAATGCTTCGGAAAAGATCCGATAGATGGTGCGCACAACATGTCAGAGCGAGGTCTGAGCCGCTTACTTTGCTCAATAGATTGTGCCTTTTTACAATTGACTGTTTTTCTACTACTGGCTTGGAACGACACGAATTTGAAATATATTTAATCAAATTATTAGAAAAAATTATTCAACAATATTATGCAATATTTCTGTATACTTTTGGAATTAATATCAAGCATGTAAATAAAGCGGGGTTGGAGAGGGGCCATTAAGACTTGAAAAAAAGGTTTTGAAATTGCGTTTCATTTGGATACGGATCGATTTAATGTGCTTTTCATTTTGAACACCTATACATTTGTACTTTAGCACAAAGTTTAGTTTCTAACACTAAAAACCGCTGTTTTATGACCACGTAAAATAAAATTTATTAATTAATCTAGAAACTCTTTCTTATCGCATATTTTCTACTTGTCTAATGTGCGTCGGCAGTGCACTCAGAATAGTCAACGTAATATTAACTTTTGTTCGTTCGTGCATCGGCTGATACAGGATTTTGTAAATGGCACTTTGATTGTTTCATATACGTCAAGTTGCCACTCACTGACTGTCAAAATCTGGCCAACTTATGTGAAATTAAGTATATTTTAGATTATAAGACCTACAAAGTGTTTTATCTCAAAAAAAACTTTATTTGTATCCAGTAAAACCAAAACTAAAGTATAGAAGTTCACCATCAACAACTTATGTGAATTAATTTGGCAGAACTGCATGAGCCACCATATACAAAATGTAAAATTCAATTTCTCTTAAAC
>NQII01000013.1:2778027-2845033 GCA_002778355.1 Clitarchus hookeri
TTTTTGTATGTATTACAATATTTTGCTAAATTGATTAGCATTTTTTAGACATTTGGAGAATTTTATTAAAGTATATGACAGTTAAGATTTACATGGCATTGTTTCTCTTCAAAAATAAATTTCGGTAGTTCCCACATGGACACTGTTAACAAAATATTTGACAGTTCCCACATGGCACTGTTTGTTTACAAAACATTTGACAGGTCTCACATGGCAATGTTTTGTATACATACTGTGGAATGATACATAATCGGCTCCCTGAAAGGAGATCTTTAGCAGGGCNTTTGTATACATACTGTGGAATGATACATAATCGGCTCCCTGAAAGGAGATCTTTAGCAGGGCTTCAGAAAATCTTTAAGTTACCGCAAATACATTATATCTAATATATTATCACAAATTTTCTTGAGACATGTTATTTTCTGTGAGAAAAAAGGCAAAATTAAGGGGAAAGGAAGATCAGCAGTCACAGAAAAGNTTAAGGGGAAAGGAAGATCAGCAGTCACAGAAAAGTGCTACGTGCATGGCTTGAAAAAACTTCAGTTATATTTTAATTAATTTATGTAATTGTAAAGTATAAAGACTTTTTGAAGGAAACAAATCTACAAAATTGTATTTATCTGCTTTATTAATAATGTTGGCATATAGTATAGGCACAGTGTTCTATATGCGATGCATACAGTAAAATCCCGGTTAATTGAAATAAAGGGGGAAATCCNATATAGTATAGGCACAGTGTTCTATATGCGATGCATACAGTAAAATCCCGGTTAATTGAAATAAAGGGGGAAATCCATTTTGGATATAAATTTTTTTGGTTAACCCATGTACATCTACAATAACCTATTCTAAGGTTTTACAAGGTCAATTAAATTTCAATCTGCATTTGTCACTCATGTTCTTCATAGTTTAGGCCTACATACTAGTATTAGGTCTACATAAACATTTCAATACAACATATATTATATATTCGATTTTTTCTATTGTGTACAATATTGTTACAAGATGCCTGAGGGATGTATCCAAGTTTGTGAGGGACAAAGGTCTTAATAAAAATATAGGAACTAAATTTGGTTTTTTATTTATTCGCACAGCTATTATACAGAATTAATCTTATCTATCTCCACTATTACTCTTTTTATTTCTCGGTGAGCGTAATAATTAATGTCTATTTAAACTCTTAATTAATGTCCTTCTAAAGGTCTCTGTTTGGTTGTAGTCAATTAACTCCTACTCAACACACTTTCAGTCAGTCTGTTGCCATCATTTGTAATGTCTTTCACTCACTCATCCAGTCCAGCCTGCCAGTCGTACTCTTAACTGCTCTGATGCTTGCAGTTGCAGATTTTCCACTCGCTGTTCACTTCTAGTGGTACTAGTTTCTCTCTACGCTCTTAGTCTCTAGTTTGTCTCACAATCACCGAAACTCCAGACACTCATAAAAAGACTCCCGGCTCGAAGGCTCATCACACTTTTATACTATCGCTGACCTTGTTCTGGAAGGTTCAACACACCCCGTGTCACACTGAGAGAAACTAGGGCAGTAGTTATAACCAGATCATTCCTTCAATGATATTTCAAAGACCCCAGATACCCAAGGTCGGAAGCCGCATGCGCCCTGATGGGCATAATGGGCACACTTTTTAAACCATCCTTTGTGAAATGCTGCTGCATCTCCAGTTGCAACGGATAGCGCACTCATCCATGAATCATCCAGGTCTCGCACGCTTGCAGAGTGTCACCCTGTAACTACAATTCTCTCTTGTTCTATTAATATTGTTTGTAAACAATAATCATGTTCATAAGTATCTTTTTTTTAGGATACAACTATTAAAAATGAAAGTGAAAAATGTGAAGTGTAGTATCTAACTGAAGTGACAGTAGCAAGTTCTGTGAAGAATATATGTGAAAATGACATAGGCCTACTTGAAGAAAAAAAGGTGGATGGGAGTGTGTGTTAAGTACAGATTTGGACAACATATACATGTTTACTATTGATCTATTGGTTTGAATGAAAGCATGTCAAGTTTAAACACGTTATTGTTTCAGCAGCCTGAATATACTGAACTTCCAATAGTAACTGTCTGGCCAAATAGCATTGTATAGTTATCATTGCTTGGAATTGAAACAGAGGTTATAACTTCTAGCTTCACAGACACATCTCTGATTGGAAACAAAGTTATTCAGATAAATGGGACTGATGTTAAAATACAGGTTAGTACATTATGTTCACTCTTGGCCTCTTTGTTTGCAAACTATTGGCCTATTGGTTTGTAAACAATTTACACATTTTAAGTATAACCATTATACTGTTTTAGGATACTGGTTGCACATAGACTGTACCACTTTCACCTGTTGCTGGAAATAATTTTGAAGGACCTGTAAATTAAACCTAGGTTGTAACAGCTACAAGCCGTGATATTCTTCATAGAGATGATAATGCTAGTGAGGTTAGTGGAAATACTAAAATGTATTTTCATTCAAAACATACAAACATGAAACATTAATAAACTAATTACAAAAAAATTTCTTTTCAAGGGAAATTTTAGTATCACACAACTCTGATAAGAATAAATACTATCTACCTGATCCATAAAATAGTATTGGCCCTGACTCCACGAAAGGGATGTAATCGTGGCCAAGGCGAGGACGCAAGAGAAAATATGGAACTTTGAGAGAAGAAAACAAAGCAAAAAGAAATAGAAATGAACATTACAATTACAAATGTGTAAAAGTTGTGGAATCTTTCAAAGATTACCAGTGTAATGAGAGACTGCCAGTAGAATTTAGGCATGAACAGTACAACAAATATTGGGAGCTTTGTTCATATGATGCACAAACCACTTTTATTGCAGCTTATGTTTGTAAAATGTTAAGAAAAATTAGCAATAGAGGAACTTTTCAAGATGTTATAGTTTTTGCAGTGAAAAGGTGCGTAGAGATATATTTGTCATCACTATAGGGATTTCAACTAAAAGAGTTGACACATCATACAAAATTGACAGCTTCCTTCATGGACAAGAGGTTACATACATGATGGGAAGAACAAGATACCTGATGACAAAGAACAGAAGACCTGAAACAGATTGCTAAAATACCTAAATACAGATCTCACTACAGAAGGGAATGAAATGGTGTTGAATTTCCCACCAGGTATGACCTTGCAAGATATATATGAAGCTTACAAGAATGAGATTGCTGAGCCAGTTAGTTACAGTAGGAACTTGATAATCCGGCATGCTCAGGGATCTGTCAATGCCGGATTATCAAGGTAATTTTTAAAAACCTGGTTTAAACAAGGGGATATAAATAAAAACTACAGTTTTAACATACAAAAACCAATAATTGTTATTTAATAAACACAACAGAAGATATTACAGTATAAAAATTAAAAGTGCATATGTAGTACTGTACCAACAAAATTGAATTTAAAATCAAATACACCTACTGTACTGCACTGCACCGCTAAATAAGTTTAAGGCTCAAGTTTTATCAAAGTTCAATACAGTACTGTATATGTAAATCATTTTTGTAGGCCTATTNTTAAGGCTCAAGTTTTATCAAAGTTCAATACAGTACTGTATATGTAAATCATTTTTGTAGGCCTATTATGAATCATTGTCTCAAGGCCTAGAATAGGTGTCTGATGATGTTGAGGGCGTGGAACATGTCGTACTGTTATCTACCACTTATGGGATAACTTGAATTTTCTTCTGAGCCCTCAGAAACATTGTAGGGATGTTAACCTGTTTCTTGGATTGAGTTCTTTTTTGNTAACTTGAATTTTCTTCTGAGCCCTCAGAAACATTGTAGGGATGTTAACCTGTTTCTTGGATTGAGTTCTTTTTTAGAAAAATTATTTTGTGTAATGTGGAGATTCATAACTTCAGCAATGTCGTAGTGATGGCTCCTCTCTGTGAATTTTACAAAGGTGTGTAAGACTTCCGAAGCCTCAGCCCAAGAGATGTGAGTTGTAGGCGTTTCTTCTTTATCACTCTCAGTTTCTCGTGCGTCCTGTGGGCTGAAAACACTTTTTATTATCACATCGTCAGTCAGCTCTTCTTCGATAGGCACAGTTTTGTCAATGTCGATCCATTTATCAATTTTTTTCTACTGATAGGGCAATCAGTTCATTATTGGAAGCACAAATTATCGCACTTACAATTTCAGAGTTGTCAGTTGTGGATTTATCATCATTTTCATCCTTTTCCATTTCGGTTTCTTCGGCCAGTTCAGGCCATAATTTTCTCCAGGCCCTGTGCAATGTTATATTTTTTACATCGGACCAAGCGATTGCAGCTGTAAAAATAGCGTCTTTAATGTTAAAATTACGTTGGAAATCTTTGACGCTGCAATCTGAGCTCAGCAGCTTCTGCACAAACATTCCTCTGTACTTGCACTTGAAATTTTGTATGACCCCTTGGTCCATGGGTTGTATTAGCGGCGTAACATTGGCAGGAAGATTTGTGCAAAAAATATTACCTGACACAAGCTCAGATTCTGGAGGGTGAACTCGGCAGTTGTCGAGAACGAGAACTGCTTTGAATCTTGAAGTAGCCCTAGTGTTTCAAAATTTTCTTTCACAGCTGGAACGAAATGATGAAGGAACCAGTCTTTGAACAGGCATTAGTCTGAGCACCATAAATAACAGGCAAATATGTCACATTTTTGAGAGGCCTCTGCTTTTTATACTTTCCAATCATAAACTGAGTCAGTTTATGATCACCTGAAGTGTTTCCACACACTAAGAGAGTTATTCTGTCTTTATTCTCTTTAAAACCCTTTGCATTGGACTCCTTGGCTCCCGCCAGGGTTGAATTTGGCAAACACCGCCATAACAGTCCAGTCTTATCCGCGTTGTAAATTTGGGGTGGGGACAATTTATGGTCATCAATAAGTTTTTGAAATTTTGTTTTATACTCATTTGCAACAGCCTCATCAGCTGATTTTATTTCACCAGAAACCNATCAATAAGTTTTTGAAATTTTGTTTTATACTCATTTGCAACAGCCTCATCAGCTGATTTTATTTCACCAGAAACCTCTAGTTTACGGATGCCATGACGAATCTTGAAATTATGAAGCCATCCCTTATAGAATGAAAGAATTTCATCCACAGGCAAATCTAATTCCTTGTGAAAAAATTTGGCCTTTTCAACTATCATAGTTATTGCCTTTCCCTCTGCTCTCTTAGCACTGAACCAGTTATACATAACTTTGTCTAGAGTTTCTATTTTAGGTTTTTTTAGAGTTTGTCTAATGTCTAGACTTTTAACAGGAGCAGATTGTGACACAATTTTTTCCAACTGTTGTTTTTGTTTTTTAATATTGTATATAGTTGAAGATGCAATATTAAATTCACTCATAATATTGTTTCGGTTCTCACCTTTTTCCAATCTTCTTATGATGTCCAGTTTTTGGTGGATTGTCAATGTCACATGTTTGTGTTTTGCCATTTTAGGCGCACTTTTGTTCGGTTTACAAAACATATTCACTGTACGTACAAAATTTTCACTGTGCTGTAGTCTATTTGACAGTCATACAAATATCTAAACTTTGATACAGTACAATGGATTTAGTAAATAACTGTAAAAGAAAACTGCACAGCATTGATTCGAATGTAAGTACTATTAACAATGACTGGACTACTGACTTTCTTTACAATGTCAGCCTCTTTATAAAAAAATCTAATATTTTAGCTGAGGCTATTTTAAATAAGATAAATGAGTCCTTTATATAACCTTTTAAATTTTTTGTGGACTGTTTCAGTGGTTACTAATGTGCATGGTCCATTCTTACTGTTACTTTCTGAATCATAGATCTTGAAAGAAATTCAGTCCAGCAGCATTTTGTGGGCGTAAAATGTGTAAATTAAGTTCAGACTCTCACAATATGGACAACAGCAAACTTCATGGCTGTGAGTTCCTATATAATTGAACTTCCTTTGGCTGCAAGCTACAAAACATTGACAATCCTATCTTAAGAGGGTATGGGACGAATTAACTCCTATACATCCAATTATTGGAGTCCACAAGAGTTAAGAAAGTAACATACATTTAGAAAGGACAAGCCTAGATAACTGTTTTTTGCCAACTTTTTGGGCAAATGTTTTGCCAGACATACGCATTTGTTTTGCATAATATCTTGCACCAACCACAATAAGCTGTAAAAATTATGGTAGAAGAAACAGCTCAACATAATTACATCACTAAGGTAAAATTATTAGTTCTCAAAGCTAGTAAAAACAGTTATGTAAGTTAGCCCTTTCTTCATTTTTCACTGTTGGCTAACATAAAACTCTTAAACCCTAATACACTTTTTTGTATTTGTGCCTTCATTCTCTCTTAGAGAGTTGATANTTGGCTAACATAAAACTCTTAAACCCTAATACACTTTTTTGTATTTGTGCCTTCATTCTCTCTTAGAGAGTTGATACACCTACTTGAAGTTAAATACAAGAAAGTGCTTTGGAATTTTCTGCTTTGTATTTGTTTCCAGATCAAAATTATCACTCTTTAGAACCTTGAGTAGTGGTGTGAGATGCCATTTCTATAAAATTGTTAAACTACTCTTTTGGAGTCTTCTCTAAGTCCATGTTTGTGAACTGACTATGGAGAATTTGTCATCTTTTAGTCCCAGAAACAACCATTAAGCATATACGTTATTTTCTTGGACTCTTTGGCAGGGACTTACTTGTTTGAGTGCATGTTGTTATGAATGTGAATTTTTATGTGGAAAATGTGTTTGCAGATAGTAATAAATTATTTTTTTGTCTTGCTCTCATTTCATGCATATGCAACATTGTTGCTTCTCTCTCATCTCTGTATTATGNAATAAATTATTTTTTTGTCTTGCTCTCATTTCATGCATATGCAACATTGTTGCTTCTCTCTCATCTCTGTATTATATGTGTCTCTATCTTTGTCCTTAGCACCTGCATTCCTTTCTTACTTGTCTCCTTTGCTGTCTTTTCATGGCACCTGGAGATGCTGTGGTTGCATACGGCCGTCTTTAGTAAGAGGCCAGAGTCTTGAAATATGGGAATGCCGTGCCAGGAGCTGGTCTCGCACTTTGATGGGTCGACTCGGTCAGGCGTGCGCTTGTGAAACATTTGTGCTTCTTTCAGTTTCCCGNAGCCTCATCAGCTGATTTTATTTCACCAGAAACGTCTAGTTTACGGATGCCATGACGAATCTTGAAATTATGAAGCCATCCCTTATAGAATGAAAGAATTTCATCCACAGGCAAATCTAATTCCTTGTGAAAAAATTTGGCCTTTTCAACTATTATAGTTATTGCCTTTCCCTCTGCTCTCTTAGCACTGAACCAGTTATACATAACTTTGTCTAGAGTTTCTATTTTAGGTTTTTTTAGAGTTTGTCTAATGTCTAGACTTTTAACAGGAGCAGATTGTGACACAATTTTTTCCAACTGTTGTTTTTGTTTTTTAATATTGTATATAGTTGAAGATGCAATATTAAATTCACTCATAATATTGTTTCGGTTCTCACCTTTTTCCAATCTTCTTATGATGTCCAGTTTTTGGTGGATTGTCAATGTCACATGTTTGTGTTTTGCCATTTTAGGCGCACTTTTGTTCGGTTTACAAAACATATTCACTGTACGTACAAAATTTTCACTGTGCTGTAGTCTATTTGACAGTCATACAAATATCTAAACTTTGATACAGTACAATGGATTTAGTAAATAACTGTAAAAGAAAACTGCACAGCATTGATTCGAATGTAAGTACTATTAACAATGACTGGACTACTGACTTTCTTTACAATGTCAGCCTCTTTATAAAAAAATCTAATATTTTAGCTGAGTCTATTTTAAATAAGATAAATGAGTCCTTTATATAACCTTTTAAATTTTTTGTGGACTGTTTCAGTGGTTACTAATGTGCATGGTCCATTCTTACTGTTACTTTCTGAATCATAGATCTTGAAAGAAATTCCGTCCAGCAGCATTTTGTGGGCGTAAAATGTGTAAATTAAGTTCAGACTCTCACAATATGGACAACAGCAAACTTCATGGCTGTGAGTTCCTATATAATTGAACTTCCTTTGGCTGCAAGCTACAAAACATTGACAATCCTATCTTAAGAGGGTATGGGATGAATTAACTCCTATACATCCAATTATTGGAGTCCACAAGAGTTAAGAAAGTAACATACATTTAGAAAGGACAAGCCTAGATAACTGTTTTTTGCCAACTTTTTGGGCAAATGTTTTGCCAGACATACGCATTTGTTTTGCATAATATCTTGCACCAACCACAATAAGCTGTAAAAATTATGGTACAAGAAACAGCTCAACATAATTACATCACTAAGGTAAAATTATTGGTTCTCAAAGCTAGTAAAAACAGTTATGTAAGTTAGCCCTTTCTTCATTTTTCACTGTTGGCTAACATAAAACTCTTAAACCCTAATACACTTTTTTGTATTTGTGCCTTCATTCTCTCTTAGAGAGTTGATACACCTACTTGAAGTTAAATACAAGAAAGTGCTTTGGAATTTTCTGCTTTGTATTTATTTCCAGATCAAAATTATCACTCTTTAGAACCTTGAGTAGTGGTGTGAGATGCCATTTCTATAAAATTGTTAAACTACTCTTTTGGAGTCTTCTCTAAGTCCATGTTTGTGAACTGACTATGGAGAATTTGTCATCTTTTAGTCCCAGAAACAACCATTAAGCATATACGTTATTTTCTTGGACTCTTTGGCAGGGACTTACTTGTTTGAGTGCATGTTGTTATGAATGTGAATTTTTATGTGGAAAATGTGTTTGCAGATAGTAATAAATTATTTTTTTGTCTTGCTCTCATTTCATGCATATGCAACATTGTTGCTTCTCTCTCATCTCTGTATTATGTGTGTCTCTATCTTTGTCCTTAGCACCTGCATTCCTTTCTTACTTGTCTCCTTTGCTGTCTTTTCATGGCACCTGGAGATGCTGTGGTTGCATACGGCCGTCTTTAGTAAGAGGCCAGAGTCTTGAAATATGGGAATGCCGTGCCAGGGGCTGGTCTCGCACTTTGATGGGTCGACTCGGTCAGGCGTGCGCTTGTGAAACATTTGTGCTTCTTTCAGTTTCCCGGCTATTGTTGATACAGGTGCTTCGTAAATGTATTACAGATGCAGCTTCACGTAAAAAATTTCCCACAAGCAGTATATTAATTTTTTTCCCGCAACTATGCCTCAGAAAATTGTTCAGGCTACGTAAATGTATTTTTGTTTCCGCAAGCAGAAGAACAAAATCTTCAGTTGATAAGATCCATTCCTAATGGTGAATGGGTGCCTTCAGCAAATTACATACTNTGCTTCGTAAATGTATTACAGATGCAGCTTCACGTAAAAAATTTCCCACAAGCAGTATATTAATTTTTTTCCCGCACTATGCCTCAGAAAATTGTTCAGGCTACGTAAATGTATTTTTGTTTCCGCAAGCAGAAGAACAAAATCTTCAGTTGATAAGATCCATTCCTAATGGTGAATGGGTGCCTTCAGCAAATTACATAGTCTGTATCAAACATTTCAAAGATTGAGGTTTATAAAGATAGGAATGGCTTTGTGCAGGAATATCCTAGAAATATCCCATTTTGAAACCAATTGCAATACCTAATATTTTTCCATTGTTACTGCCTTACTTGAGTAACTCACAGACATCTCACTTCCTAACCATGATAGCTAATGGCCTAAATACGTGGGAGAAGTACGTAGATATAAAAGTTGGTGAAATATTCGTCAAAACTGGTATTAGTTACAAATGTGGAAAACAAAGTGGTATGTCATATTACGTTTTACAGGAAGTGAAAACTGTTCTCACATGCATGGTATCACCGGCTTTCAGCAGTTTCAAACCAATCAATGCTCTGGGANTTTTACAGGAAGTGAAAACTGTTCTCACATGCATGGTATCACCGGCTTTCAGCAGTTTCAAACCAATCAATGCTCTCTTGCCCANGCTTTCAGCAGTTTCAAACCAATCAATGCTCTGGGAAGGTTCACCCAAGGCTCTGTACTTGGTCCTCTTTTTTGTTTTCTCTGTTTATTAAGACGTAGTTAAATGTTTGTCCTTTTCTAAACATCACCTTTATGTGGATGACCTGCAGATTTTCGCACACTTTGACAAAACCGACATTAAAATGGCTTTTGAAAATATAAATCACTAGCGAACCTGCCCGGTTTCGCCCGGGTACAATTGAGTTTTATAGTGATACACTAATAAATAATTATTTATGTGAAACAGATTTTTAGAGTATACTATGTTGGCCTAGGTTTTTAACTTAACTGATTACGGCAACCCAAAAGGAAGGAAATATTTTTTACCCGATAGCCAAAAAGTAGGGTATGATTTTTGTATTGTATTCGTGCAACCATCGCGTTGTTACCACATTTCCGCTTTCCAGCGCCGATGTATGAAAATCAAAACGTCAGTTTTATCAAGTTGTAGCTTTAGAAATAAGTGTACCTAGGTACTACTTTTTTCGCTTGGCTGAGGTATCGTAATTGATTACCAAAGTTAAGCAATGTTCCCTGCGGCACACATTTGGATGGGTGACAGTTTAGTGGTATAACATCTCAGCGCTTCCGGGCTTCGGAGGGCACATTAAATATTCGGTCCCGGTTGTTATCAATTGATAGCAGTCGTTAAGCCATTTGAGAGGTCCTTGGGCAGCTTCATAAACTCTGACACCAGAGGAAAAAAATATTTTGGTCACATTCCCAGCCGTTGCAGAATTAGGTTTTGTTGTTATGCCACAGGAACCGTACAATTTTCCGGGATAAAAAGTATCCTATGTCTTATTCCAGAACCTAAAGTACCTACATATCAAGTTTCATCAAAATCCGTTCAGCTGTTATGGAACTGAGTTAGGTGACGTTCCCAGCCGTTGCAGAATTATGTGTTGTTATTCTACAGGACCTGCATAAAAAGTATCCTATGTCCTATTCCAGGACCTAAAGTACCTACATACCAAGTTTCATTAAAATCCATTCAGCCATTATGAGCTAAATTCGGTCACATTCCCAGCTGTTACAGAATTACGTTTTGTTGTTATTCCACAGGACCCGTACAATTTACCTTAATAAAAAGTATCATATGTCTTATTCCAGGACCTAAATTACCTAAATAGCAAGTTTCATTAAAATCCGTTCAGTCGTTATGGAGCTGAGTTTAGTCACGTTCCCAGCCATTGCAGAATCAGGTTTTGTTGTTATTCTACAGGACCCATACAATTTACTGGGATAAAAAGTATCCTATGTCCTATTCCATGACCTAAAGTACCTACATACCAAATTTCATCAAAATCCATTCAACTGTTATGGAGCTGAGTGGTAACAAACATACATACACATACATACACACACACACACACACACACACACACACAGACAGTGTCTTTCGTATTTATGATATTAGTAGGATGAACTTGCAGGAATACATAGTTGGTCTGTTTGAAACAGCCTCAGTGTTAATCCTGCAAAGACACCTTGCATCCCGATTGGTTCTCTGGCTCTTGTATCCACTGTTAACCAACATGTAATTCTGGATATTCTCTTCAATAATAATAATATTATTCTATCAAATACGGTCAAAAGTTTAGGAGTAATAATTGATAAAAATCTGTCTTGGGCCGCTCATGTTACTACCTTATGTAGAAAGGTGTACCACTCACTGAATTCTTTAAGTCACTTAAAAAGACTACTGCCTGCTCTAATAAAAACAACTTTAGTCCAATCCATACTAATGCCTATAATCCATTGCCGCGTTGAAGGCATGGAACAGCCTGCCGACTAAACACAGAAATATTGAAAGTTTCATTAAATTCAAGAATACTGGAAATAAGTACTACCTCAGCCACCCTAGTGGATGAGGGGATTAAATTGACATTTCGTGAAGTTGTGTTATGCATGTGTGCATATGTGAATTATGAATCATTGTGTAAGTGAATGAGCGAGTAATTCAATTGTATCGGTTGTTAGTTTAGTAATACGTTACATACTTATGTATTACACTGTAATATCAATGTTTGAATTTCTATAAAGTGAATGGGTCCAGTGCAAGAAAAGGCGACTATGCCTTAACTGCACCTTTAAGCCATTAATAAACTAATAATAAATAAATGAAAATCCATGAGGCTCTGAATAACATCATGGCGTCAAATATCATGAGCATAGTAGAAGCATGTGGCTTAACTGTAGTAGTGGTAGAGGTGGTAGTGGTGACAACAGAATAAACAGCAACATGTTTAGTATTTTTACAGAAGATTCCACAAGCAAATATTCTATATACTTTTTAGATAACAATATGTTCTTGACTTAAGAAAGTGTTCATAATTTCAAAAATAGTTATAAGAAATATACAAATCTCAAAGATTTAGAGAACCCCTTTATGTTTCCACCCTTTAAGGCAGATAAAAACATAAAACTCCTTCAAGTAAAGAAGTAACTAAATTTTAAAATAGCCTCTCCTACTAGAATTGAGAGACAAAATGTTCAGTTAGTCGAAAACATTTTTACAGTCAATTCACTTTACTAGAAACTAGGAAAACTATTTGAGAGAACAATAAAACTTGTAGACATAATACAATGGTGGAATATTGTTAACATTTAAAGTTTTCTCAAAATTTTTCTGAAGAAAATTGTCTCGTCCCTTTCAGGCGTGGATGACGAAAGACTAACATTTTTGTAGCAATTTGCATCTTGGTTGTAAACTTGGAAATCACTGTATTTGAAGTCAGGTTGTTGAATTACTGATGCACTCAAATATGTACATCACAGAACAGTAGTTCTGGTGGATTTAGTTACTTTGGAATTGTGTACATGCTCACAGGAAAGCTACAGACAGGCTACCTGAAAGCCAGATAGCCAATAAAGACAGCTATCAGGAGGGAATTATAACATTTTTGTGCAGCAACTAATTGAGTCTGAGAAAAAACATAGCGTTAAAAGTGTCTTTTGTGGCTACATTCTTCCAGATACGGATAGGTAAAATTTAATTTTGATGGGCTCAAAGATGTATGTTTTGATACCAGCAGTATATCTTCTTCCTCAAATGATGCAACTGAAAACTTACAAGACTGTGTCTATGTCGAACTGGGTGATGTCAAAGACATGCCTTCCGTTTTAGATATTTGTGTTTATGCTTCCCATAAATAAGGTTTGTGTATCTACTGTGGTTATTGTACTGAACTTTTGGTTCAGTTTTTTGCTGATGATAATATAACAAACTAAACAGATGACGAATAAGCATTCTTTCAGCTGCTGTTATATGTGTAGGAGAGATTGCACATGCAGTAATGAAACTGTTTCTGGAAAAAACAAAAAACATTTTCTCAAGTAAATACCAGAAGAATTTTTTTAGCTTAGCCAAACAGTACATTCTGTTGGATATAGACCTTGTCGGATTTGTGGATGACTTATGTCACTGTAGAAACCTTGTGCAATATATTTATGAACAAATATTCAAAGCACCAAATGGATCATTTGTCACGGGAAAGTAAAGTTTCAGGAAAAAAGAGGAAGTTAACAACTCGGTGTGGCATAAAATAACATATTCCTTTTGAGAACATGACCCTTACAGCAGATTTTTAGAGGGTCATATGACTCCCCTGACCAACTGGTTCTACCACCCATGCTATAATTTAATATCTTGGTTACAATATTGTGTATTATAATGTTTTCTGATCGAAGTACTAGTAAAATAATTTACTTGCAACTGCAGAATTACTGTAAATCAATAGTCTTATCTAGGAAAATTTAAGCCATAAACAACAAAACCTGCAAATATTAATGAAGTGTTGATGTACTGTAATAATGAGATATACTTACGGACATGAAGTTAAAAGCACGAAAATACATTACATACATGCCTAAATCATAAAAATGCAGACCTTACATATTTAAAAAATAATACAGATATTAAAATTATACTGGGAACTGTAAAATTGATTATTGCACTGTGTCTGTGAGAGATGATTTGATAACAAAATATAAATATTTATAAGTATCTTCTTGCCCACCGATAAGATGCACGCACAAAATTAGATCTTGTTCATCCATAGCTATGAATGTTATAAACAAATCTCGTTAGAAATATTTAAAATCTTTTGAAGCAATTGAAAACACTGAGTCAGTTCTTTATAATAGGCAAGAAATACATGTGATTTACAATTGATTTACAAATAAAACACGAATACCAGAAAGTTCACTCTATGATTTATACACACTAATAACTTTTCACTTAAAGTGTAGCAACTTTGGTAACAATATGGGTGAGTGAATGATAAAATAGCGATCATGCGCCCGCCTGATAAGCGTGCTGTTCGGCTTGCCCCCCGGCTTGCTCCCTAAGCGGTATTGTCAAGTTTAACACACTGGCTTTTTGTTGCAGCTACAAAAATCAGTGGAACGACTGCAAAAAAATGGTTATCATTTAGCCCTACAAATACTGACAACTTAGAATTTCATCTTTGGTGTACATGTAATGACAGACCTTAACGTCAGATTATTTTCAAATAGTGAAACCAAATAGGACTAATATAACATTGTCATCATTCACTATATGTTATGTTAGTCACACTGGTAGGGTTATGTTAGTTACAGCCTTTATTGGTGTTTCAATGTAGAATATAAAAATTTTGCATAAGGGTCAATTTATAGGTTATATTTATAGTATTTTCCCCCTGTATTTTTTTTTAATTTCCTTGTGTAATTTATGTAAAAATGGAAAAATACGAGAGGTAATATCAATAGGAGGCACATTTGTGACTCCAAAAATACCATTTGAAATGCAGATTTTCACATGTCACACATATTGTGGTATTTGGCAAAATGTGTATTTCGTAACAAAATTTTTTTTAAAATCCAAACTAGATAGTAGCAACTTCTCTTCTTCACTCATGATTAGCATATTTAATTGTTTAAAGCACTATGGTTGCCATCTTGAAGGAAGTAGGCCTAATTTTTCCAAATACAGAAAATTAATAATTTTAGTTTTACAAAGATACTTAGCATGATGTAAATCCAGAAACTTGAAAAATAATGTCAGGTGTCACAAAATCATGGACTGACCCCAATGTATGATTTAGTTAAATTTTGTAATAACACAGAAATTTGGAATGTGATCACAATTTAAAAAAATTACACACATGTACCGATACACACACATATTTCCCCATACACATAAGTTACCTGCAATGTGGCACATTTGATGGAACATGTTTCACTTAAAAATGAGTCGGTTACACCAGAGTGTTACATTTATGAAGATTACATTTATGAAGGTTAAAATCTCTTCATTATTGAACATGCTCAGACTCACTAAAGCATTGCATTGCAGGGTAACCAGTACCTCCACGACCCATCCAGGAGCATTGGGTGGTTTTGGTGTAGGAATGGGACTCTATATTCCCAATAACTGCTGAACACTTTTGTTATTAACATGGGATACCAAGTTTTGCACATGTAGGCCTGTTGTCTTTTGCATGTGCAATGCATTTTAAATTTCAATGTGTATTATTTATACTGCAAATTGATTTTTCAAAGTAGATGTATAACTTACATATTTATTTGGTTGGTTTGTTTGACAGGGTGTGGTGTGGAGCTNTGCATTGCAGGGTAACCAGTACCTCCACGACCCATCCAGGAGCATTGGGTGGTTTTGGTGTAGGAATGGGACTCTATATTCCCAATAACTGCTGAACACTTTTGTTATTAACATGGGATACCAAGTTTTGCACATGTAGGCCTGTTGTCTTTTGCATGTGCAATGCATTTTAAATTACAATGTGTATTATTTATACTGCAAATTGATTTTTCAAAGTAGATGTATAACTTACATATTTATTTGGTTGGTTTGTTTGACAGGGTGTGGTGTGGAGTTGTGCTCAGAACCATGGAATTACGCAGCACTGCACTACATCTCTGCATCTTTATTTTTATAGAGACAGTCAATGTANTGTGCTCAGAACCATGGAATTACGCAGCACTGCACTACATCTCTGCATCTTTATTTTTATAGAGACAGTCAATGTAAATTTGTCAGAAGGCAGAAGTTTAGGTAAGTTTGGTTTATAGGTTTGTAGATTATGTTTATAATAATAATAATATTTTTTTAATATAATGTCCCCAATTTTTGTCCTATGCTGTTCTGAGCCAGATAGCAGATGTACTCACACCCCCACAAAACAGATATATAACAAAATTTTTAAGGGGTTTCTCTAGAAAAGCATTGGCTGTAGAATCAGTGTTTGCACGTTTACGTGTGTCAGTAAATAAATGTTGCAGGAATACTCCTTTCCCAGGAAAGATAGAAATCAATCATCTACAGCTGCCACTTTCAACTTTTATCCTCCACAATATATTTAATGAGAAAAAATAGTGAACATTGTTAAAAACAATATTTTTAGTATTTTCCTGCACAGTTTTTTCAAGGGAAAGGAGTAAAGTACAAAGTGGCATCTGAAGTTTAATCCACTGGCTCACATTGCATGTGATAGTATCCTACTCTTACAGATTTAATTTTTGAGTAATTCAGCCCCCTGGGAATGCATATTGCAGTCCTGGGACAGCCCATTACAATGCTGCTTTGTGGCAGTCATGACCTTGAGGCATTTAAATTCTTTTGTTAAAGATTCCCCTTAATGGCAAATTATACCTTCGACTAACAGGAAATTCTGCTGGTCTGCCCCAGCAGTACTGTGCAGGTAACAAGTTGTCTGTCCTATCTCTGTTCCTCCCGCTGTTGGTCCCTCACTCTGGTTCCTGCAAGGCAATAAACAGCTCTCAATAGCTGATAATCGCTGCATTGCCAAACCTACATCGTAGCAGGAAAACTGGTTCTAGGGGGCAGGTAATTCATTCACTTTCCAAGGGTGCTGCACCCTGGCTGCATTACAGGCGGGTCTCGGAGCAGTGCGGAAGGATATTAAAGACATGTAAGTGTAACACTTATGGGTTCGGGTGTGACCAACTGTTTTGTTAGCCTGAGACTGCCAATGGTGATCAGGCGTATCCTCGATCAAACGCCCATTGGGAGCTACCCTCATAAATATTGGCCTAATATCTGGTGTTTGGGTGATGTTAAACAAAATTTCTTTCTAAATCCATACACATACGGGGAGGGTGGGAAGCAATGTGTCACAATGGATTGAGCGTTCGCCTTCCATCAAGGTGAACTGNGATTTTTGGATGTGGAAATTGTGCCAAACAGTGCAACGGGTCAGCAGGCTTTCTTAGGGATCTCAAATTTCTCCCACCCTTGCATTCTAGCTCTGCTCTATATTCAACCTCACTTCACCCTCACTTCACCCTCATTGGCCTCAAGACCACGATGTTATTAAGGGCCGTATGCATAGTCTACAGTAGACTCCTCCCTGAACAATAGCGCATTGGATGCAAGCACAAGTNATGTTATTAAGGGCCGTATGCATAGTCTACAGTAGACTCCTCCCTGAACAATAGCGCATTGGATGCAAGCACAAGTGCTACCAATAGCAAAAATTCCATACCCAACTGCTAAAAAAAATTACAGCCAGATAATATTTTATCAGTGCTGTTGAAGGTGACAGAATATGTAGTACATTAACAAATTTTTTGCACGTTAACATATTTAACATGTTGGATGATTACCAGTGTGTATTTCATCCCCTTCACAGCAAATGCACTGCTCTAATTGATATTATTGATAATCGTCTAGTTATGGAGGACCGAAAGTTAGCATTGTCATGCCTAGTAGATTTTAGTAAAGCATTTGTTGCTGTTCACCATGAACTTCTGCCAGCAAAATTGTAACATGTTTATGATTTCTCGGTATATGTGTGCGAGTGGTTTACATAATACCTAATGATCACAGCCAGCGCATTGTAATAAACGGCCAGAAGTCACATTGGTGCCATAAAAAAAGGCGAAGTTGTCCAAGGTTCTGTGCATGGCCATTTTTTTTTCAGTGTTATTGTTANCACATTGGTGCCATAAAAAAAGGCGAAGTTGTCCAAGGTTCTGTGCATGGCCATTTTTTTTTCAGTGTTATTGTTAATGAAAATCTGTCCTGGACTGCTCATGTTACTTCACTATGTAGGAAGATGTATAATTTATGGCATTCTTTAAAACACTTCAAAAGACAAATGCCTGTGAGATTAAAAACCACATTAGTCCAGATTGTAATGCTTGTAATTGACTACTGCAATGTTGTTTACAACAATCGCAGAGTGCCACGGGGCGAGATTGTAGAAACTTAAAAACACNCACATTGGTGCCATAAAAAAAGGCGAAGTTGTCCAAGGTTCTGTGCATGGCCATTTTTTTTTCAGTGTTATTGTTGATGAAAATCTGTCCTGGACTGCTCATGTTACTTCACTATGTAGGAAGATGTATAATTTATGGCATTCTTTAAAACACTTCAAAAGACAAATGCCTGTGAGATTAAAAACCACATTAGTCCAGATTGTAATGCCTNTCACTATGTAGGAAGATGTATAATTTATGGCATTCTTTAAAACACTTCAAAAGACAAATGCCTGTGAGATTAAAAACCACATTAGTCCAGATTGTAATGCCTGTAATTGACTACTGCAATGTTGTTTACAACAATCGCAGAGTGCCACGGGGCGAGATTGTAGAAACTTAAAAACATGTGCATGTGTGTGTGTTACATATTCAACTTAAAAACACGTGGTGCTGTAAGCATACCTGCCAACCTTTCCGATTTTTACGGAAGTTTCCGGAAAAAGCTGCCATATATAGTTTTCCGGAAATATGTATATTCTTCCAATTTTTAGTTAGATGATTCAGTAAAAAAAAACTATTATTGTACGTTAAAACATGGAAATCGTAATTTTGTAACGATATAGATCAATACTGATTTTGCCTGAATCCAAGAGACGTTACGAGAGGGCGACAATCTATTTTCGAATATCTATTGTTTGTTGGAGTTGCATTTTTTTGTATGTATAGTTTTTCATAGCTACCGGATTTGTTTATGAATACAAATACGTGTGGACATTGATTTTACCTTGAACTGTTTCAATTTGAAGTCTAGTTGAAATACATGTTAAAGCATTTTAATACAGTGTGCGATAAAAGCTGTTCGTAACTACGTATGGACTGTGATTACAATGTGGTGTGTATTATGTCTCTTGCCGACCATGTTTTTGTGAGGTCTTGATAGTAGGTTACTTATTGTCGATTCTGCTAAGTTTAAAACTAAAGATGAGTAGAAAAAAAAGCAGTATTACTACCAGACATTCTGGGAACCATACAGTGTAGATTTTCCATGTATTATAAAATCATCCAAGGGCTATAGGTTTGGCTTTTGTAATTTATGCCGATGCGACATAACATTGCACATGGTGGGAAAACAGATATAAGTNAGGGCTATAGGTTTGGCTTTTGTAATTTATGCCGATGCGACATAACATTGCACATGGTGGGAAAACAGATATAAGCGTACACGTTAAAAGTGCAAAGTATGTCGCCAACATAAAGTGCTAGCAAGAAAATCAGAAGATTTCTAAGTTCTTTGCAAAACCTGGAAATGCTGATTCGGACGTTACACAAGCAGAATGCTTGTTTACTTATTTTTTGGTAGAGCACAACATTCCCCTAACTGCCGCAGATCATGCAGGTTTGCTACTAAAACAAATGTTTCTGGACTCTGGAATTGCAAAGAAGTAAACCTCAGCAATTCTAAAGGAAATGGCTTCTGATACTAAATCTAGTGTAGTACAATGTTTGCAGAATGTGCCATTTTATGTTTCAACTGATGGAAGCAATGACACCAATTCAAAGTTTTATCCTATTGTAGTGACGTTTTACGATGATACACAGGAGAAAATTGTGAACTCTGTTCTTTCTACCCCTGCCCTGGAAGGAGATTCTACTGGACAGAATATAGGTAATTTAGTGCTTGCACAGCTTGAATGCAATAAAATTCCCGTTCAACAGTACATGGCTTTTTGTGCAGATAATGCAGCTGAAATGGTTGGCCATAAAAATGGTTTTGCAGTAGTGTTGAAAGAGAAACACCCTGGACTTAGTGTGATTGGTTGCATTTGTCACCTGATAAATTTATCTGCAGAAAAGGATGTATCTTCTTTGCCAGTAAAAGTTGATGACATTCTTGTGGACATTTTTTATTATTTGAAAAAAAAGTTTAAAGAAAAAAGATAGGTTACAAAAATTTTAAGAGCTCCGTGATACAGAAGCGAAGTAAATACTCAAGCATGTCTGTTCAAGATGGCTTTCTCTTGGAAGAAGTTTGTTGAGGGTTTTTGAACAGTGGGAACCATTGCTTAGTTTTTTTAAGGGAGAGGTTATAAATGAGAAACAATCTTTGAGTCTCACCTCTTACAAAATTCCCAAACTACAATCATCATCCTGTACAATCTCTGATGGGATATGTCAGAAAAAACATAAATGAGGAAAGGAATAATTTGTGTTCTGCTACTGATTCCAGCAAAAAGAGAATCTATTTGACATCAGCAAACAGTGATGCTACTCCTATTCTGAAGAATACAAGCCCTTTTGTAAATTGGGAAGAAAAACTATTTATGTTCCATTTTCTTGACCTAAATAAAGCATTTTGTGCATTTTTTCTAGGTGTCCTCCTAACATTTGAAAAACTGAATGTAATTCTTCAGTCAGCATCTCCATACATTCATGTTTTGAGAGAACTTTTGCTTGATTTTCTAAAAGCAGTGCTGTAAAATTTTGTGAAAGCAAAAGCTGTGAAAAGTTGCTCATTATTTGAAGCGAACTATCACTCTATTTAGAATCAGAAAGACGACACCGAATTAGTAATAGGAAGTAAAGCATCAAACATTGTGTAAACACTTGAAGAAAAGGAAAAAGTAGTTTTCTTTGCATTTGTCAGGACCTATTTTGTTACAGTATGAGACTACAGTGTTCACAAATTCCCCATAAGAAATTAAGTCTTGAAAAATGCAGCTGTGGCAAGAGTGAATAAATTCGACAATGCCAACTTTTCTTTGCCTGTACAAGAAGGTGAAACTAGGGATGTAGCTATGGACGAAACTGAAAAACAATTCTCAACTCTTCAGATAGACGACATTTAAACCCTTAGTGCTACAGGAGATAGTGATGATGTTAAGTGGGCCAAGTTATCCAGGATTAGTGGTGTTGATGGCATTTAAAATACAATAGAATATGTAGAAAAATGTTGTCCATGTGGTCTATTCCACATAGCAATGCAGAATGCGAGCATGTTTTCAGTTTGGTGAAAAAAAAACAGGACCCAGTTGAGATCCTCCATCAATTTCCATTTTGAAATGCAGGAAATCAGGCTTATGTTATGAACAAAATTTTAGTGCAGAATTCTGAAAGAAAGCCAAGAAAGTCACAGCTGCTTCTTAAAAACCAAAGTGTTCTATTTTATCATAAACAGCAGAATACAACACAACATTGCAAAAATAGATAATAGTTGTATGACTCTATAGTGCTCTAACTTAAGTAGCAAGATAGTTTTGGTTGATTATTTTAGTGCAGATTTAAACAATTAAGCTAGCAATGCAATGCAGATGTCTTGGAGGAAGCTACAGGCACTAGTTACATNTTTAGTGCAGATTTAAACAATTAAGCTAGCAATGCAATGCAGATGTCTTGGAGGAAGCTACAGGCACTAGTTACATCTTTAAAATTGCTGTGCTCCGATGCTTCGTCTCACATTCCACTGAAAGTGGAAAGGTATTACAATATTAACATATAACATTTTTTAGTTATGATATTAGTGTAGTAAAGCGTAATGGGCCTTTTTCATGTTAAGCGGTAGTATGTATGGTAACCCTGCATTGTTTAGTGTAATTTTTATTCGGAAATTTAATAATTTTATTGTGCTTACAAAATCTTCCTAATTATGATTTCCTAAAGTTGGCAGGTATGTAGTAAGCCTTTACCTCAAAAACCTATTGTTACAGGCAGCCACTGTGCGAGCATGCGAGGCACGGATGGTTTATGGACGTGCACGCGCTATCAGTTGCAACTGGAGATGCAGCAGCTTTTCACAAAGGAATGTTTGCAAAATGTGCCTGTTATGCCTATCAAGGCGCGTGCTGCTTCTGACCTTGGATATTGTGTGTGTCTTTGAGATATCTGAAGAATTTTCTAGTGGTTTGCTGCACTAGTTCTCTCAGTGTGACCTGGGGTGTGTTGATCCTTCCAGGTCAAGGTCAGTGATAGAATAAAAGTGTGGCTGGCCTCCAAGCCGAGAGTTGATGAGTGGCTGGAATTTTGACAATGGACGACGTGTGAGAAGAGAAAAGAGTGACTAGCGGGAGGAAAATTTGAGACTGCGAGCATCGGCGCAGCAAATAATGTGACTGGCAGGCTGGACTATTAGACTGGATGCGTGAGTGAAAGACATTTCAAATTATGGCGACATGCATACTGAAAGTGTGTTACTGATGAGTATGAGTTAATTGGCTATAACCAGACAGAGACATTAAGAAGGAAGGTGGTGTTAAAATGGACATTGCGCTCACTGAGAAATCAAAAGAGTAATATTGGAGATAGATAAATTAATGCTGTAAATAATATTTATGTGAATAAATTAAAAATCAAATTTAGTTCATTAATTTTACTAAGACTACCATCCCTCACAAACTCAGATGTGTCTCTAGGGCATCTTGTAACACTATAGTGGATTTATGGAAATAAAAGGTGAACCACTCATGCCTTGTTCTTGCTCAATAAAACACAAAATACTTCCAGACCCAACTACCTGTCCAAGCATTTTTCTCACTAGAATGAATGCCGTCCAGTAAATACACATTCTAAAACTGATAATTATATGTTACTCACTATATTAAACATAATTAAATTTTGTTCAGATTCCTTCACTACTGCTGTTGTAATGTTGCAGATGTCAGATTTGGTGACTGGAAATCACAGCTCTGTTTTACTCACTCGGTAGACACATGCAACTTAAATAATGGCACCATATTAAAATNGGTGACTGGAAATCACAGCTCTGTTTTACTCACTCGGTAGACACATGCAACTTAAATAATGGCACCATATTAAAATAAAATAAAAGAATTCAAATGTTAGATAATTTTGTCCGTATTTTATTTCAAGTTAAAAAATAGTTAACATTCTTTGATTTATTAATGCAGAGTCATGAAAAGTCAGCTTAATGAGCCAGTCAAAGNGGTGACTGGAAATCACAGCTCTGTTTTACTCACTCGGTAGACACATGCAACTTAAATAATGGCACCATATTAAAAGAAAATAAAAGAATTCAAATGTTAGATAATTTTGTCCGTATTTTATTTAAGTTAAAAAATAGTTAACATTCTTTGATTTATTAATGCAGAGTCATGAAAAGTCAGCTTAATGAGCCAGTCAAAGCACAGAGAAGCGCTGCAAAGTTCATTAATTATTCACGTCACTAAAAACTCACATTGTGAGAAAATTATAAAGACAGGAAGGACGTCATTTCCCTCCTGGTACCCTTAGTGATCTCCCACACCAGCAGAAAGAATTTAGTAGATATAAGTTGGCCGAAAATTGAAATAATGGTCACTGGTGCTTGGGTGTGGGTGAAATTAGTTACGCCCGAGCCGAAGTCTCTTCCTCGCAGGCTGGTCGTATACTGTTAGTGGGCAGCAGGCACTCACGGCTTAAGTCACCACTCACTCTACCTCCACTCCTCACACCAGGGTGCCAAAAACCTAACCAAATAAGGGCATGGTGTGGTACAGAATCCCTTCGGATACCGTGTGAACAACTTTCCCATGCCAGTCGAACTGCGTAGTATTGAAACAATCAAATTTCCAGCATATTCTCTTATGAAAAACATGTTTACAAATGTGGTATAACCCTTATCTCAGATTGCTGACGCAACCTCAACTGCGACTCAGAAAAAGCAAACTCACAACAGATAAACATTCTAACACTGCCAAAACGTCAAATACTGATAAGCCATTATAATTCCTCACAAAACAAAATAAAATAAACTGTATGTCCCGATTAAACTAATATTAACTGCATCATTACATTATCCCCCTCGGTTTGGGAGATATTTTGAAGAAACCTTTCCCAAATCAAAACTTACCTTGTATTGCGGCTACTCTGCAGACTACTGCGGCAGTTTTTTTTACAAACAATTCCAGTTTACCAATTGGTAACCAAACTCGATAACATTAAATATAATTTGCCTTGCATGTTAAAGAAGAGCGACTCAAGATATCTACTGGGATGCTGCAATAAAATTATACATATCACTTATCCAATCCATATCACTATTAAGTACAATATTATTTCTAAGATGTAGTTGAGGGTGTATACACAATGTAAGCCAGTGATGGTTTCTTATATGTAGACTTCTCATTCTGGTTCCTCGCTGGGATCAGCACACAACACAAATGGGACCCAGGTCTGCCCAAAACTACAAAAAGCCACTGCCTAATCCATTAAGCCAGTGCTGACAAAAAAGGGCCTCAGACATGTCTCAACCAAAACACATACTCTGTGCTATGATCCAAGGACACCATAAAAACTGGAGCAACATCTTACCACTGCATACCTATATTATTAAAGCCCAACACACTACAACACCTCAACCTTTGTATTTCTAGACAAAATATGTCTTTTAATTGCTCAATTTTTCTTCTGGGGGCATAATCATTTCTCCAATTTGTTAACATTCAATTTGCAATTTATTCATTACAATTCTTAAATCAACGTACAGTGAATCAAATAATTCAACCTATTTTCAAGATTGTCATTTTTTAAAAATACATTCTGTATTATTCAGTATTGCTACATTAATTAGAACTCACGTTAACATACATTGTAATTTTCAAAACTTCCAATAGNTTCTGTATTATTCAGTATTGCTACATTAATTAGAACTCACGTTAACATACATTGTAATTTTCAAAACTTCCAATAGACTTTCAAAATAATTTTTTTTAACATTGAAATTTAAATTTTTTAACAAATGGAAAAAACAAACTTATTAATATGCATTGTCCATATATAGCTCTTCCTGTTCGGTACTCTGCTTTAAGTACAAGAACTAAATCCCAATAGTTACAAATACAATGGCAAAATTACATTTCATGTAATATAACTCATCTCATAGCTTATTTACTGGGGAAAATTGTTCACACTCGATAAAATTATACAATTTACTTATTGTGGAGTTTCTAGTGTCATTTGAAAGTATAAGTAACATACTTTTATACTGTTAATACACTGCACAAAAATTTTTTGCACAGTTTTGTAGCTAAAGTATTTAACACCCGATAGACATGTTATATCTGGATCATACCCCATTCACCTGCAGTGTAGTGCCAGACATTGTTATTGTGTACTTCCAATTTCGACAGCAGTGTTACAATGTGAGCGCGTAAGCTTGCTAGTGTGTCAGATATGGGTTGCACACCATTGACAATGCCAGGAGACCACCATTTTCCACAGCAACTGACCTGCAGCAAGATCATTATCGAGTGACTGGAGCATAGGTTTTGATGCAGACCATCCGGTATAGGCTTCAACAGGACCACAGACGTGCATACCTACTGGGAACTTGCCTCATGGAGGCATGTCATGTTCACAGACAAGACCCATGTATGTCTGCATCCTGATTCACAGTCTGTGAGGATGTCGCATAATCGTGTACCTACAGTGAGGCAGTAATATGTCCATGATGTACATCCATATGGGGGTGACAGTGTAATGTTCCAGGCAGGAATAATGCTTTGTAGATGTACACCATTCATGCACATTACCACCCTAACAGGTCAACGATATGTGGAAGAGGTTCTTGAGCCTGTTGTTCATGCTTTTCTCACCTACATTGGTGACTAGTTCATCCTTATGGACGAAAATACTTGTCCACACAGAGCTTNGTTGTTCATGCTTTTCTCACCTACATTGGTGACTAGTTCATCCTTATGGACGAAAATACTTGTCCACACAGAGCTTGGATTACGCAGAACTTATTGCAGGAAGCATCCTTCATACATGTTCCTTAGCCAGCCAGGTCACCCTATATGAATTGCCAGGAACATGCATGGGGGTGTTAAAATGCATTATTGCCAATTGTCCAAAGCCACCTGAAGAATTTGGAGGGTTAATCCAGGCTGCTAATGAGGAGTGGAACCTCATCCCTCAAGAAATGCTGGACAGCCTCATTTGCAGTATGCCACGACATGCCCGTGACCTTGTCACTGTATGGAGAGACCATACCCGGTACTAATGATATGACACAACTTTTTCATGAATGTGCCACTGAAACGCTGAAGTGATTTCGGGTGCTGTGAGCTGCATGGGGTCATGAAGTGCATTATAAACTTATTTTCCAGTGACAAATGTGTTCAACCATATATTCAATTACATTTGCTTTGGCTAAAGCTTTCCCCAATAAAACAAGCTCAAGTGATGCAAAACTTTTTTTTTGTGTAGTTTATGAAAAAATAGATTTAGTTTTTCCAAGATAAAGGTCATACATTTTCAGTGTTTTGGTAACTTTTCCCCTCTCCTAATTTATACCCCACCTTGCTTCGCTATGGTTTGTTTCATTTATAAATATGGTATCTCGTCTGCTTCATGTCTACATGTAGTACAGTGTGCAAAAATCCCAATCAACCCATCACCTTCATAGATAAAACATACACAATCATTAAGGCCTGATGAAATAGCTTGTGGTGGTTTGGTAATGGATGAAGATTGGTAGACAGCAAGATGATTCCCATCTATGATTAAGTGAAATATTTTGAATATACTCCATTGCTACACTATGTTGTCACAGAAAACCAAGTTTGAGACATGAAACNGATTAAGTGAAATATTTTGAATATACTCCATTGCTACACTATGTTGTCACAGAAAACCAAGTTTGAGACATGAAACGAACATGAAAAACAAGCTAGGGGTGGCTGTAGTCAACATACATAAATAAAATGTAAAATAATCCCTACAAGAAATTTTGTGTTCATCTGCCTCATCATTGTTGTCTTCCAAACTTGTGCGAAATTTTGTCATCGTCTCAGTGTTAGTCTGTGTTATCTTAGTTGTCGTCCTTGGTTTTTTCACTTTTTCCATTTGATTGAAACAAACTGTTCTTCTTTTTCACCGGGTTGTTCTTGACTTTTCAGTTTTTTCATTTGATAATTCGTTTTGTAATTTTTTTTTAAATATATATTTTGTTACAAATCTGACAAAATTCAGTGTGTGATTTATTATATGTTTTATTTATATATTTTGACTACAGCCNTATATTTTGTTACAAATCTGACAAAATTCAGTGTGTGATTTATTATATGTTTTATTTATATATTTTGACTACAGCCACTCTTGGCTCGTTTTTTGTGTTTGTTTCATGTCTTAGACTAGGCTTTCGCGATGACATAGTGTAGTAATGGAGTATGTTCAAAATATTTCATATAATC
Source organism: Clitarchus hookeri (assembly GCA_002778355.1). Lineage (NCBI taxonomy): Eukaryota > Metazoa > Arthropoda > Insecta > Phasmatodea > Phasmatidae > Clitarchus > Clitarchus hookeri. Next base: position 2,805,450 of record NQII01000013.1, read on the forward strand.
ATTCATCCCCATTGCAAGAATTTTTCAAACAACTTATCTCCATCCACTCGAACAAAACCATTATACTTTCTTGTATCTGCAATGGTCTCAGCTTCTTGAAATCTTTTTTCATGTAACTTCTCTTCATAAACATCATCTGAGGGTACAAAGAAAAATGTTATTCCAGAAATTTTGCTTGAACAAAAGTCAACTTTTCTTGCAGCAATACAATATTGTTTTCAGTGGTTCTTTGTAAACTAGTCTTTGTCACAACACGTTTAAGTGTACCTCTGGCACCATCACATGGGCTTTTGCTTGTGATGTGGAAAAAAAGTGCCTTTCAGGAGACAGACCGAAATCATGTTTGTGCTTATCCAGATTAACAAAATTCTTTTTGTTTTTGTATTGAGCAGCTGAACCATCACTAAAATAATACACTTTTGTTCAGTTGGGAAATCTTTCTTTCAAATGTTAAAAAGCAAAATTTTCTGGAAGGTGTGAACAGCTATAGTGTTGTGTCAAATAGTCACTGACAACACAAAAGGTTTCACACTTTGTGGAATCACTTTCTCTGTAATAGACAATAAATTGATGTAATGTAGCACGTGTGTAGCCCAATTAAATAACTGTACTTCATCTTGCATCACACAATATAGTTTTCTGAGTTATGTATTCAGCAGAAGTAATCTCTACTTTTTTGTTTTTAGAAACTCAGACCGGCATTTTGCAATGAAGTGGCTGGTTTTTAATTTTATCAACTTTTGCTTTAGATCAATCAAAAACTTGTAAATTGTTTTCACTGGGATGGCAAGTTCATAGCAGTCAGGTGACAACCAATGTTTGTACTTGATTTCTTCCTCACAAATTATTCCATCCAGTTCATAAACTCCAATACATTCAGGTCATTGTGAAAGCATATAACTTTCTCTCAAGTCATCACAATCATTTTCATTAAATCTTAGTATGACAATTTACTTACTGCCAACATTAATTTCACATTTTGGTGCTGTAGGCACACACATACTGAATGTGCGCCACTGGCAGCACTAGAATGCACTACTCGGGCCTTACTGAAGCAAACTTCGAAAACCCTATATTTTTATGGGGATGAGTTTTTTTGAATTTTAAGTAAACTTCATTCAAATTGAAGAGTAAAAGTTATTTTTGTTCCTTTTATTTCACTCTGCTTGGAGATCTGACTTAACACTGCCCTTTTAACCAGCCATGATTCTTCTTACATCGTCACTCTTTTGTATAAATCTATTACAATTTTTACAGTTTCATTCCTTAATCAATTTCCATTTTTTTGTTATCACCGTTTAGTAGCACACTATGTTTTGCCTTAAAAGTTCTGGCATTTCTTACTAAATATTCACTGTATTTAAGCTCAACTTTGGTTTTAGAAATGCTCCAGCATTTTGTCTTTAGATCTAAAGTGTTGTATTTCTCATCAAATGTGCTAGCATGTGAAAATTTCTCCTTTAACTCTTCTCTATAAGGTAACATAATTTTTAATTTGGAGTAGTTTATTGTTAATTACTATTTCTAATTTTACACTATTGATAACCAATCTTATGCTCCATTTTTGTCCTTTTTTACATTGAGGCAACTATTGTAATAAAATTGTCTAAAGCAGCAAATTCATAGTTGACTGATTCTACAGCAATGCATTTTGGTTTAAAAATGTTATTATTGTGGTCTGCTTCACCAGACTTTGATTCTTTGGTTTTATTCAACTTCTCAAATAGCATATACATATAGCCTTACCTGACATAAGTTTAAGATGTTCATGATTAGCAGACAGTTGCATAGTGATTTCCCTTAAGGACTTCAAAATAGGTTTCTTGTGCATGATAAATGGGTCACAACACTTATTACGGTAGGCCCTATGAATGAAAGAACTTGCCCACATATTTATTGTAATGGTATGTACAGATGTTTAAAACTTCATCCAAACCTGTTCCAAGTCCAATTAATGTTTTTATTTCATTGCTTATACAACTTTCAAATATAAACTCTGATGATCGAGAGTAAACAATTTCACACTCATTCTTAAAAAAAACACCCAACAGAGCACTAACTGAAACACAACTTTCCACCAGGACATGTAACAAAAGACTGAAGCTTCAGGACGTTTCCCGTCACATGCCTGTCTGGATGATGCAATCTCATGAAACATTTGCATCATCTTTATACTTGCATACATTGGAGCATTTACCATTTCATGTAAAAACATGACTTCTGGCTTTTGATTTTTGTTAAGTAAAACTGTCGATTACTTTTTCAAATGAATATAAGGTCTAGCAAGTAAAGGTATAGTTGCAACGTAGTGTATTTTTTTCTATTTTTCTTTCACGTTCTACTGCCCAAACAGTATATTATNAGTAAAGGTATAGTTGCAACGTAGTGTATTTTTTTCTATTTTTCTTTCACGTTCTACTGCCCAAACAGTATATTATCACTTACTACCCCTTGTCACTCTAGTGTTGTTAATGACGTTCAGAATGAAGGTGGATTATATTTTGCACAATAAATTTAATTTAAAAAATCTTTTTTTCTTCTTTAAAGTTTGTGTACTCTGCAGGAGTGAAAATAACAGAATGAGACAACTTGTGTGATGCAGCTATTCATCAAAAGTATTTTTTTGTAAAAAAAACTGAAATTTTTATTTGGCCCCCCACATTACATTTTTTGGCTCGGAAAACTACAAATATTCTTTTTTTTCCCAATTTGGAGACTTTTTTTTAGGAAGAAAGTCTTCAACCCATATAACTATAATGTTGCACATTGTACNTTTTTTTCCCAATTTGGAGACTTTTTTTTAGGAAGAAAGTCTTCAACCCATATAACTATAATGTTGCACATTGTACTACATGAAGCACACAAGAGACCAGATTTCTAAAGCAACCTTGGTGAAGTAAGGAGGGGTATACAGTCTGGGAAAACAGTTATTTGGAAGCTCAAAGCAGATGGCTACTATCTTGGAAAGAATAATTTTATGATACAAATAGTATACAATTAAGTTTTAAAATACATTAAAAATTCCACACTAGGTGAATTATTAAAAAAATTACAGCTAATTTCGTAAGTATATGAAATCTGAGAAATTTACTATTGGTATGTACGAAAAATGGCTGCCATCATCCACATGTTGCAAGTGAAAATCTAAAATATTTATCTTTAATCTAGAGGATATGAACAAATTTTATAACAATAAAAATTGGTGCAGTTTACATTTTAAAAAAAAGATTGTTTCATATGGAAAGACCCATAGATGGATGTCAAATGTACTAAAAAGTACATTTTCAGGATATTTTTTTCTATAAGCAAAACAGTTTGTGTAAAACATTATTTTTTTTGTGTTTCTGCCTACCAGTAGTTTATTATTAGAGCAAATTTATTTTTGAGACAGGTTTGCTTTCTTTTGTATGTGTTTAAAAATAGTTAACTTTTTAAAATGTTTGGTTTTTTGAAGGTTGAATATTTTGGGGAGGAAAGGCAGATATTTCAATTTCAAATCTGAATTGAATGCACAATAAAAGTACCGCCTGGTATGTAACTTATGTTAAATTTTTCAGTATATCCAAAATTATAATTGTTTGAGGACTGTCAATTATATTCTTATAATATTTTTTTCTGGAATGTTAAAATTGACTGATTGAGTGTAAACAAGCATAATTGCATACTACAATTATAATTTATACGCAAGTCAGGAATGTTTTTCAGAGTTGGTTTGTTAGTGCTGTATTTGTGAACAAGTCTGAACAAGCAGAGTACCTCCAGTCATAAACAAAATGTGTTCTATTGGAACTGTGTAAGAAATGAGATTGCCACAAATGCATTTTATGGTGAAGTGCAAAAGAAATTACAGGATTATAGTACTGTAAAGATAAAGGCAGCTTATTTGCTTAAGTATTTCTTAAGATGTGAATTTGAGTGTAAAAACTGTGAGATTAAGTAGGCCTGTTATATACATAATTCGGCAATAACGTAGCGATTCTTTGAAAATACATAAAACGGTAGTCTGAACTTATGGAAATTCTTCAAGATAAAAGATAAAATTATTCACAATGAACTTAACTTTTTTATTTTTTTCAGTAGAGTGATTACACTGAAGAAAAGAACTGCATTTCTCTTTATATACTGAGTGAAAAACTTTCTGCAGGCACAAAAACAGCTGAAAAGGTAGTTGTGTGGTTCGAGCAGTTAGTGTCAAATTAAAAACTATCTCTCGAACATATATACAACAAGAAATACTGTGTGCTCCAAAATGCTGGGGGCCGCGGTGGCATAGTGATTAGACTACTCGCCTCCCACCTAGGCGAACCGGGTTCAATTCCTAGCAGGGTCACACCCGGACTTTTGCATGCGGGATTCGTGCCAGACGATGCTGCTAGTCTACTGGTTTTCTCAGGGATCTCCAGTTTCACCCACCCCGGCATTCTGGTGCTGCTTGATACCTCACTTCCCTCTCAACGGCTCTCAAAACCTCGATGTTAATAGCCACCCGAATCTTTTTTATCTACCTATCTATTATATTGGAATGAAAGAAAGTAAATAAATAAAGTAAGGTTAACATTGTTACNGAATCTTTTTTATCTACCTATCTATTATATTGGAATGAAAGAAAGTAAATAAATAAAGTAAGGTTAACATTGTTAAGTTGTTCCAACATAGCTGGAACACACAATATCAAACTCCTTGTTATCTGTAAAAGTGGCCACAGAAGTTAAATCACATCAAGATAATGCCATTCAGCAAGTAAGAAAGCCTAGATGACCACAAAAAAAATTACAAAGTGGTTTAAAATTTCCACATGGCAAGCTAGGCAACACTGCAGTAGCATAGGTTTGGACCAGGTTTATTTGTGATGGATAATTGTTGTGCTGCCAAACTATAACATCATTCAGCTTCAGGACTAGGGTATCCTATGCTCCCTAAAGTGCCACTATCAATCAGAGTTTCTGGAATAATTGGTGACTGACTTAAATGGCAGGAAAATTGTTGTGAAAGTAAAGGTCTACAATTTGGAAAATTTAATGTGAGCTGTGGCAAGGGCTTGGAATAGCATTCCCAAATCTACTCTAATCAATGCCTGGCACAAAATGTGGCCAAAAATTATCTAGTCTGAAGGCAATGAAAATAATCCTGCCAACTTGCAAGGATTAAAGGTTTTGCACAAAAAGAAATATGAAATTACCTGATAAAATATGCTAGGACCATAACCAGCGCTGAAATGACAGACCTGTAGGAAAACAACATTGAAGAGTGGTTCATTGATTATTGTAATGTTCCTGTTATGCACCATTACAAAGATGAAGAGATTATGGAAATGATTACGAACAAGAAAAAAGAAGACAAGAATGACCATGAAGATTCAGATAAGAATGACAACAAAGATTCAGATAAGGATGACGTGCAGGAAAAATTACAGAGGTTGAATGTATTTTTCACGTGAGCTATTTGATAGCTGAGCTTGAGCAGCATAGTTACATTAACTGAACAGCAGTTAATGAACCTATTCCTCCTGAAAAAAACCATTTCAGTTGGAGAAGTCCAAGCAAACTAAGCAAACATGCATTACAGATGAATTAAAGATCTTTTATGTCCCCACTAGCGAAAACAGCCTGATGATGAAACTTACAGCCCAAGAGGTACATCTACAGCTATGCATAATGACACAAGTAACAGACTAATGGCTACGTGTGACACACATAGTTTACACTGAGGCGACAAAAGTCATGGGATACCTCCTAATATCGTGTCAGACCTCCTTTTGCCCGGCAAAGTGCAGAAACTTGACGTGGCATGGTCTCAACAAGTCGTTGGAAGTCCCTGGCAGAAATATTGAGCCATGCTGCCTCTATAGACGTCCATAATTGCAAAAGTGTTGCCAGTGCAGGAGTTTGTGCATGATTCTCGATTATGTCCCATAAATGTTTGATGGGATTCATGTCGGGTGATCTTGGTGGCTAAATCATTCGCTGGAATCGTCCAGAATGTTCTTCAAACCAATTGTGAACAGTTGTGGCCCGGTGACATGGTGCATTGTCCTCCATAAAAATTTCATTGTTTTTTGGGTACATGAAGTCCATGAATGGCTGCAAGAGGTCTCCAAGTATCTGAACATAACCCTTTCCAGTCAATGATCGGTTCAGTTGGACCAGAGGACCCAGTCCATTCCATGTAAAAACAGCCCACACCATTATGGAGCCACCACCAGCTTGCACAGTTCCTTGTTGACAACTTGGGTCCATTGATTCGTGGGGTCTGCACCACACTCGAACCCTACCATCAGCTCTTACCAACTGAAATCGGGACTCATCTGACCAAGCCACGGTTTTCCAGTCGTCTAGGGTCCAACCGATATGGTCACGAGCCCAGGAGAGGCGCTGCAGGCGATGTCGTGCTGTTAGTAAAGGCACTCGAGTCGGTCTTCTGCTGGCATAGCCCAGTACAGCCAAAGTTCGCCGCACTGTCCTAACGGACACGTCCGTCGTACGTCCCACATTGATTCCTGCGGTTATTTCACGCAGTGTTGCTTGTCTGTTAACACTGACCATTCTGCGCACACGTCGTTGGTCTCGGTCATTAAGTGCAGGCGGTCGGCCACTGCGTTGTCCATGGTGGGAGGTTATGCCTGAAATTAGGTATTCTCGGCACACTCTTGACACTGTGGATCTCGGAATGTTGAATTCCCTAACCATTTCCGAAATGGAATGTCCCATGCGTCTAGCTCCAACTACCATTCCGCGTTCAAAGTCTGTTAATTCCCGTCGTGCGGCCATAATCACGTCAGAAACCTTTTCACATGAATCACTTGACTACAAATGAAAGCCCAACCAATGCACTGCCCATTTATACATTTTGTACGCGATACTACTGCCATCTGTATATTTGCATATTGCTATCCCATGACTTTTGTCACCTCTGTGTATGAAGAATGTTTTAGTGGTGTGACTTTCACAACTAAGTGTGCTAGTATGTTAGTGTAAATTTATTTCATGAACTTTTTATATGTGTACGCGATACCTGAAGTACCGCACTTGTGTAACCTATATAAAATAATGTGTCTACGCACCATGCAGTATGGGAAACACGCAGTAAAAGTACTGCCTATGGAAAGTGTTAACAAGTGTAACATGACACCCAACTGCCCTAACCCCACCTCCAGTACTTGCCTGCTAATGCACACTAAGAGATAAGAAACCCTGCTAGCCAGCTATGAATGAAGGTCATTCATTCAATGCCAAAATTTTATTACCCACACTTTCATGTATAGTACGTACTTATTTTGTAAGGTTTTGTAACTGTGAGAGTAAAATTAAACTGCAGGGATTTGGTTTATTAAAATAGTACAGTAATAAGTTAACAATGTGTGCTGCATACTCAAGGTATTTTACAAGTTTATAATATAAATGTGCCATTTTTCCATGCCACACCACCTTAATTTCCCACAACCGGAATAGGCCGTAAAATTAATACAGACTTGTGAATTTTAACAAGGAAAATGTAGATGGAAATAGAAGCACTTTATTGAAGAATTGAGGGGCCAACTGATGAATGCAAGTGCAAGCATTAAAGCAGAAATAGATGAATCAGTAAATAGTTTAAAGGATAATGTAAATAGTCAAATTAGTAGTGTTAGTAACTAGTAGACAGGAAAATAGACAGTGTGAATGAGAATGCAGGTAAGAAAATATAGTGGAATGAGAATGTAGATAAGACAATACTGGATGGATGAGACTGCAGATAAAATAGTGTGAATGACAATGTAGATAAGAAAAGTGTGAATGAAAATGGAGACCAAAAGATAGAAAGTATTAGCGAATTAGTGAACAATACAATAGACTGTGTGGACAAGAAAACTGACAGTGTAAATGAAATAATGTACAGTGTAGAGAGAGTGTNGTGAACAATACAATAGACTGTGTGGACAAGAAAACTGACAGTGTAAATGAAATAATGTACAGTGTAGAGAGAGTGTGAGGAAGGGGGAGAGAAAAAGAAAGAAGAGGGAGAGAAGTAGACTGAAGGAGTGGGGGAGAGAGAGTAAGAGATGGAAGGAGGGGGAGAGATAGAGGTGGTGCTGGGAGAGAGAGTGAAAGAGAGAAAAAAGACACTGTTGTGGAAGAAACAGAACAGGAAGTGCCCTCTAGAATTGAGCCTGCCCTTACAATGGACAGAAACTTTGGTGTATATACCGACNGTGAACAATACAATAGACTGTGTGGACAAGAAAACTGACAGTGTAAATGAAATAATGTACAGTGTAGAGAGAGTGCGAGGAAGGGGGAGAGAAAAAGAAAGAAGAGGGAGAGAAGTAGACTGAAGGAGTGGGGGAGAGAGAGTAAGAGATGGAAGGAGGGGGAGAGATAGAGGTGGTGCTGGGAGAGAGAGTGAAAGAGAGAAAAAAGACACTGTTGTGGGAGAAACAGAACAGGAAGTGCCCTCTAGAATTGAGCCTGCCCTTACAATGGACAGAAACTTTGGTGTATATACCGACACAAGTTCGAGATTGTTGCTACCCTGAATTGTTGCACTGACGAACAGTAGGCGTACTACCTCGTATCTGTACTGATGGATTCTGGACTGAGCATGCTGCAGTCCCTGCCAGAATGACATTGACTGGATAACTCCACACTGGTGTCGGCCTTGAAGCTGTTTGGGTGAACAATAACTGTAACATGCCCATCATGCCTAACTGCTAAACTGCACCCAGCGACTAGCAAAACCAATGCAGGAGCTGTTGCACGACATTATACGGCTGTCCCACCTGCCTCTGGAGGTGTGCTCGGAGGAGGCATGTGATATTGTAGTCAGCTTCTTCATTGATGCTATCATCAATACAGAGATTCCAAAGCTATACTCCTGGCTATTCCTCACACCATGCAGGATGCCACAGCTCAAGAAGTCAAGGTGGAGTCAGCACGATGGACAGCAGTGCCCGGATGTCTAGTGCGGGCAGTGATGCTGAGCAAAGATGAGGAAGACAGCATCTAAAAAACACTGAAGGGAGTTGCAGACTACCATGAGGGACATAACTTCCAGAGTCCGCACTGCCATGCCTCACCGTCCGCCACCCAAACAACCTTAGTGTTGGTCATCTAGACAGCCAGGGAACCTGAGAGCCAACTGCATTCAGCAACAGCAGCACCAAAGAGGAAGCAGGCAGCACAGGTGAGTGTGCAACATCTTCAGGAGACTTGTAAACACAGATCTTGAGGGGCAAAGGTTGGTGATTGATGGAGGAAAGGTCCAAATGTTCTTGCAGGTGTGTGTGGTGAAACAGGACTGATAATACATTGGTGGAGGGGAGCATAAATTATGTTTCTTGCCAAATGGTTGTTGACACCAGTGCGGCTGTAACTGTGGTAATGTCTGACATCCTAGAGTCTTCTCACCAAACAATTATCTGACGACAGCATGGAGCAGTGTTATTTGACTATAGTAACAGGCAAAATGTAATAAAAGCGTGCTTGGTAAACTCAGTATAGCAGAAATAGTAGATGAATGACTTTCGGAAGTGTTACATAAGCTGGGGTGCTGTATCAACACTCATTGGGGGTGCTATGGGCAGGCAACACCGAGCTGGTAGTCAACATGAGATCTATCTTAACCAATGAGCTGCTTGGTAATGTGTAACCAGTCCACTGTGCTCACTGCTTCTAACGATATTGTTATTCTGAACAGATTTCAGAGAAAATTGGTTAGACAATTGGGCACAACCAAACCTGCCCCTTAAACGTGGCATTTTACTAGAAGGTGTTGTAGCAAGGCCTTTGGTAAACCCTGACAATTTTCCATTAAGGATAATTATCTGACAGTGCTACGTATTTTGAGTAGGGGGCCATGAAAGAGGTTTTCAAGCAGGTCTCACAGATACTTCCAAATGTTCCTGAAGCTTCAATTTCACAAAATACCAAATGTCCACTACCAGAAGTTCTGAGCAAACTGCTAACAAGAACAAGAGAAAACCTTAACTGGCGACAAGAGAGGGCTGTTGCAGAATTATTACAGAGGAGTGGACCACGTGAGATTGGCAGAACTAATGTTGCCTGCCATCGCATCAACACAGGGGATGCCAGGCCCAGAAACAAGCCACCAAGGTGACTACTGCTAGCGTCACATGAGGTGGTTGACGATGATATTCTGAAAGAGATTGAGTTAAATGTGATTGAGCCATTAGTCAGTCCGTGGTCTTCTCCCACTGTGCTTGATAAAAAGGATGGCTCTTAACGAGCTTTTGTGTGGATTACTGCCAACTTAATATGACCAGGAAAGATTCTTATCCACTCTTATTAGCCCAGGTAAATTAGCCCAAAAAAAAAAGCCGTAGCTGCGAATAATTCCACCAAAGTTGGAAACTTTTTAAATAGACTTTAGGCATCCCAAATAGGAGTTCCTAGCGTTTGCGACGGATTCTGAGCGCCGCATAACTTTTGGGGGCCAAAAAACCGTGATTTTTTGGCACTTGTTTCACTATTTTGCTCATAACTCTGAAACGATGCATCCTACAGAAAATTTCATCATTACCAAAATTAAAGAGCATGAAATTATACATCGAAAAACCTATTTAAAAGTTAAAATCGGTTCAGCCGCTGTCAATCGTCAAAATTTGGCATTTTTTTTTCAATTTGCCTAAAAAGTTGGTTGTACTCAAGTTTCAACCTCTGTAACCAACAAACAGCTTCTTCAAACGAAAATTTAGAGTAATGGAGGTTGTAGAGTATCAAATTCTGTATGAATGGAGGTCTCTATTGTGCCATTCGCTCATTCTGATTTAGAGCTAAAAATAAAAAATCCGGAAAGTAGTCGTAGCGCTCAATGCTTGCTAAGACTGTTATTGTGACGTCAAATGACTTGTTCACTCCAGTGGTTCACTCTGGCCCCTCTGAGTTGTGTAAAGTGAAGAGGGTCTCGTCGGTCATCTTTGGGCCAGGGTCTTTGGCTTCCAGGTGTCCCGTTATGTGGATTTGGGAGGGTAACACGGTCCACCTGGCCCCTTTGTCCTCGCTCCCTCTCTCTCTCTTCCCAGGCCAGCTCAGTTGTCGAACCCTTCATGTCTCTTCTTTAGTTTATTGTCGGCTTCGGTTCATAGCGTATCTATGTTTGAATTCAAATAGTGATTTTAGTTTGTTTTTCTGTTCACAGTGTTCTACAACAACATGTGGAGATAGTGAATTCATGCACTATCTACCTATGTGTGACTCGTAGGGAGCTGCCTTCGATGTGGAGGGCACCACTTGTTTCATATGTGGTTATGGTTTTGGAGAGGATGGGGATACGGCTACTATAGGGGTAAGGGCACTGCAAACCTTTATTGTGACCAGTAAGAGGAGAAAGGATAACCACCATAAGTGGTTGGAGAAGCAAACGTCAGTCATTATTCAGGAAAAGTGTCGAAAAGTAACTTACACCAAGGAGTCTAGTATTATGAAAGCTGAAAGAGAAGGAAATAACCCAACCCGTACGACAAGTCGTGATGTGAAAACGTTTGACTTCAAGAAGCTTTGCATTTATTGTGAGGAGGATGTTTCAGAATTGTTTGAAGCCCAACAAAACAAGCAACGAAAAGACAAACGAGATATGGTGCATAGGGTTATGACTTTGGATTCAATACGAAGTATAAGAGCTGCTGCTTAAGCAAGAGGTGGCGAAGTGGGTGAGGGTATTTTACGGGGGCTTGCCACTGAACAGATCTGATAGCAGCTGAAGGCAGGTACCACAACTCATGTCGTCTGAAATTTCGTAATTATCTCGAAACATGTAATCCTGTTGGCCATCCAGAAACTGCTGAAATGAAGGACTGTATCGACTTCATTGCCAATTATATGGCAAAGAATGAGGACTTATGCCAATTCTCACTGGATGACATACTCCAATCTTACCCAGGCACCATTCCCAAAAGAAAGGATCATCTCATAAAAAGGCTGTGTGCAAGATTCCAAGATGAAATAATTGTGGTACCTGGTATTAATTGATTCAGGCAAACAATAATATGCTTTCAGAACACTGGCCATACCTTCCTCAGCAACACATGGTACGAGTCCAGGAAAACTAATGTGGATGATGAACTCCTGCGGGTTGTAAAAGCAGCTGCGGAAATCATTCGTGAGGACATCAGGACAAAAGTATATTCATTAGACAAGTATCCCTTTCCTGACTTGTTTTTGAATAGTGTAAACGACGACATCCCAGGTTCGTTGCAGTTGTTGCTGAATACCATTACTAGATCTTCAGGAAAAAAGAAAGATGATGGAGAGAAGAAGGAGGGAACTCTTAAAAAAGTCCAAGCCATCGCATACTTCTTGATATCAGCCACCCTACCAAGATCTTTCACTTCCCTGATCCTACTTGGAGTTGGAACTCTCCTGTATAGGAAGTATGGATCGAGGCATCTGGTAGACGTGCTTTCTGCTATGGGTTTCAGTAGTTCGTATGGGGAAGTGAGGAAATTCAAAGTTTCAACTCTTCAGCAGCCTCTGGAAATTGTGGCAACAAACTCATTCACACAGTTCATATTTGACAACGCAGACATAAGCATGGACACAATCGATGGGCGTGACACCTTTCATGCAATGGGAGGTATTCAGTGTTTTACTCCCAAACAGTCACTGGTCCCCAGAACCCCCATCGTCAAGGTTAAGACAATACCGAAAGCAACCTCCCTGAGAGAGTACGGCTGCATTCTTCTGGAGCGCTTTGACGAACCTAGTGAAAGGGGCTTAGCCACTGTGGCCATTGAGCCTATTGATGGAGGAGTCAGGAAAGAAGTACTGCCAAGGTCAGCAGATCTGCTGTGGATGTACGGGAAATGGATCAATGTCGACGAGTTACCAGGTTGGAATGGGTTTATGGAGACAGTTACATCTGACGAGGCTTACCAGACTTCACGTATATTATGCCTTCCGTTCATTAGAGCCCCTCCATCGGACATTCACACAGTATATACAGCCCTCAAAACAGTTGCTAGAAAATGTCAGGAACAACGACAAAAAAATCTGTTTTGTGACTTTTGATCACCCTTTATACATCAAAGCAAGAAAAATCCTTGCTTCATGTGGAGCAGATAGTGAGCTGAGCTTTGTTGTAGCCAGGCTTGGAGGATTTCATCTTTTGATGTCATACATGGGCGCAATTGGCTTTATAATGGATGGGAGCGGCCTACAAGATTTATTCAATGTCTGCTTTGCATTGGCATCTACTAAAAAAATGATGTTAGGTCACTATTATTCAAGGGCTGTCAGAGGGCATATATTGGCTCAGCTTGCTCTTGGGAAAATAATTCTGTTAGTAATGACATTCTCTGAACAAGATGAAACAGCACTGTCGTCTGTTCTCATGAAATACGGGACTGATGAGTTTGAGATTAATGATTCTCAAGTGAATGAACTTATGCGAAAATTTCAACAGCTGAAAAACTTGGAGGGCAAAAGCCCAACTGCTAAACTTCAGTACTTTCGTATGGTCTCTATACTGAAACAGTTTATAGAAGCCAAAAGGAGTGGGAATTGGAGTTTGCATCTTGAATCAACAATGAACATGATACCTTACTTCCATGCAAGCAGCCACTTTAATTACGCAAAAGCAAGCCAACTGTATTTACAGGACATGAAGGCACTTGACAAAAGACTCACTCAGGCTGAATATGAACAATTTGTGACGAAAGGTTTTTTTACCATAAGAAGGACACAAAAACACTGGTCAGGTGTGTGGTCGGACATGACCATTGAACAAGTATTAATGAGAGCTGTATCTTCTTGTGGCGGTTTATCACGAGGGTGTGGGACCACTGATGGAACCCTTGCAAGATGGGTTGCTGGAATGCCAACTGCAGTTGATGTTACCCACCACATTGAAGAGTTCTGTGGAGTATAATTTACCTCATCTGACCAACACGTTGACACCACAAACTCTCGAATGAAGAGAGACAACATTGATGTGGAAAAGTTCACTAAATGGTTTGATTCCCATTACCCATTTCCTCTCGGACAATCCTTCATGTGCATAAGTACTGGGGTCTTGGGAGGTAGTAACATAGACTGCCACGAAGCCTACAAAAAGGGAAAAAAGAGCATGGCCCTAGCTGAAGGAAAGAACTTCAAAGATGTGAAGTTCCTGAGGAAAAACAGAGTAGTCCCCTTACAAGCTGTAAAGTGTATTGTCAAGATGAATAGTGATCCCGTCCCTGTCAGCCCTGATACGATTTTCTGTAGAATTCCTTTTCCAATGAAATCACCTCAACAGCTCAAGTCATAGTTCTCTTATGAGTTGGCCCCATTCCCACTAACACTTTTCGATAAAGATGGAACAATGCGCGAAGACGCAGAAATCGGATTTGTACAAGCTATTCAACCCCATATATATTGACATCCCTAGCAATGCAGACTTTGTTGTTGTTGATGGTGGATTCCTTTTACATAGAGTTGTCTGGAACAGTATTGAGCAGTTTAATGCAATCATCGAAAAGTACGTCAAGTACGTCAAAACCCACTTTGGGTAAAATTGTATGGTCATTTTTGATGGATACCCAGAGGATGCTGCTGATAAAAGTATTAAATCTGCCAAACGAGCCCGAAGAGCCTGGGCCATGTCTTCACCATGTGTCCTATTTGACGAGACAATGACAGCGACATTGCCAAAAGAGCGTTTCCTGTTGAACGACTGCAATAAGAACCGTCTTATCTCAATGTTGAGAGATAAATTGACAGCAGAAGGGTGTCAAGTCAAGCAGGCAACTGAGGACGCAGACACTTTGATCGTCAACACAGCAGTGGAAAAATCTAGGGAGGGAGGCATGGTGTTCATTGTCGGAGAGGACACAGACTTATTGGTCTTGCTCACTGATCATGCGGCAGATCGTAATGAGGAAGAAGAACCCATCACCAATATCTATCTGCAGAAACCTGGGAAAGGGAACCAGGATACGTTGTTTACTCTCCCAACGACTGCAAGCTCTCAGAAGAAGCAAAACTACATCTGCTGTTTCTTCATTCGTTCAGTGGTTGTGATACCACGTCAGCTTTTTTCCGAAATGGCAAAATCAAATACATCAACGTGTTCAATAAGAATCCAAGCCTTAATGACATTGCCTCGTTGTTTACCAACTCAAATGCCACACCTGATCAGATTGCAGAGGCTGGTAAAAAGTTCATTTTGGCATTGCACGAAGGCAGCAGCAAATCCTTGAATGAACTTTGCTTCGAATTATTTCAGAAGGCATTGTCGAAGAACAATTTCAATTTGGAATGTTTGCCTCAGACAGAAGCGGCTGCTTACCAGCACTCCTTACGAGTTTACATCCAGATGCAGATATGGAGGGGTAACAACAGTGTAAACCCGTTGAAATAAGGATGGGCGACAGCAAACAGTGGTTTGATCCCCATTCCAACTGCTCAACCACCAGCTCCCGACGAACTCCTGAACACCATATCCTGTACCTGTAAGAAAGGATGCCAGGCAGTTTGCTCCTGCCAGAAAGCTGGGCTGAAATGCTCGGCCGTTTGTGCCAACTGCAAGGGGCATGCTTACTTGAACTCCTTTCAGGAAGAAGAGC
Source organism: Clitarchus hookeri (assembly GCA_002778355.1). Classification (NCBI taxonomy): domain Eukaryota; kingdom Metazoa; phylum Arthropoda; class Insecta; order Phasmatodea; family Phasmatidae; genus Clitarchus; species Clitarchus hookeri. The sequence continues at coordinate 2,820,988 of NQII01000013.1, forward strand.
TCAACTTAGACCCCACCCAATGTGACAACGAGATTGACATGATGGAGGAAAAGCAAGACCTCAACCCATTACCCAAAGGTGATGTGGAAGAAGGACGTAAACCAGGGCCATCATCCCCCAAGCGGCGTCAAAAATCGCAAACTTAAATATTGCACCAATACACTCAGCCAAAAAACTGAATCAATATTATTGTAATTATTAATTACTGAAATTTGAAATACGTATAATTTGTAAATAAACTTTCATTTAATATGATTTTTTATTTTTTTATTCGTGTTTATTACTATTAAATAAATGTTATTGCATTGTGTGTGTGTGTGTGTGTGTGTGTGTCTGTCTGTCTGTCTGTCTGTCTCTCTCTCTCTCTCTATTTATCTCTCTATATATATATATATAGAGGTATTTTCTGAGGTGATGATATGAAATTCCGATTAGCAGTGAACATGAATTGGTATTTATTTCATTGGTGGATAGCACAATGACTANTGATATGAAATTCCGATTAGCAGTGAACATGAATTGGTATTTATTTCATTGGTGGATAGCACAATGACTACGACTTCTTTCCGGGTTTTTTATTTTTAGCTCTACATCAGAATGAGCGAATTTCACAATGGAGACCTCCCTTCATACAGAATTTGATGCTCTACAACCTCCATTACTCAAAATTTTCATTTGAAGAAGCTGTTTGTTGGTTACAGAGGTTGAAACTTGAGTACAACCAACTTTTTAGGCAAATTGGAAAAAAATTGCCAAATTTTGACGATCGACAGTGGCTGAACGGCCAAACCGATTTTAACTTTTAAATAGGTTATTCAACGTGCAATTTCATTCTCTTTAATTTTGGTAATGGTGAACTTTTCTGTAGGATGCGTCGTTTCCGAGTTATGAGCAAAATAGTGAAACAAGTGCTAAAAAATCACTGTTTTTTGGTCCCCAAAAGTTATGCTGTACTCAGAATCCGTCGGAAACGCTGGGAACTCTTATTTGGGATACCTAAAGTCGATTTAAAAAGTTTCCAGCTTTGGTGGAATTATTCGCAGCTAAAAGGTTCATTTGCCTGTGCTGTATGGACAGTCTAGCAGGTTGACAATGGTTTTCTATGTTTGACACGAAGAGCAGGTACTGGAGAAGCAACATGGCCCCCCCGAATACAAAGAAAAGACAGCATTTTGTATCCAAGGGAAAGGAACCTGGCAATTCAAGGTTATGTGCTTCGAGTTATGCAATGCCCTTGCCACTCTTGAACCTCTGATGGAGAAAATCCTTCCCTTAGATATTTGCCAGATGTACCTAGACTACATTGTGGTCATGGGAAGGACACTTTAAGAGCACCTGACACACCTAGACTCTGTTTCAGAAAGTATCCACCGCCAACCTGAAAACAGTTCTTAAGAAATGCCACATTTTCCAAAATGAAATCATTTTCTTCGGACATGTAGTGTCTGCCCATGGGATTGAAACAAACTCTGAGAAAACCAGAGAAATAAGAGATTGCCCTCCACCAAATGACATAACCGAAGTGTGGAGGTTCCTGCGCTTATGTGCTTACTGCAGTCAATTTGTTTCTGGGTTTGCCNACCAAATGACATAACCGAAGTGTGGAGGTTCCTGCGCTTATGTGCTTACTGCAGTCAATTTGTTTCTGGGTTTGCAGTGATCGCCAAGTGTCTGCATGAACTAACCAGTGCAAAAAGAAAATTCAATTGGACCACTGAATATGAAGTTACTTATAATAAGACCAAAGAGATTACTGTTATCTCCTCCAGTCCAACGNTTCAATTGGACCACTGAATATGAAGTTACTTATAATAAGACCAAAGAGATTACTGTTATCTCCTCCAGTCCAATGCTTCCTAAGTACTGAGGGCAAGTTCATTATGAATAATGACACTAGTTATGTAGCAAACAGGGCTGTCATATCTCAGGTTAAGTATGGAAAAGAGACACCACTGAAATACTTCAGTAATATATTGCACAAGCTTAAGAGAAATTGTGACATGCAAGGAACTTCTGGCTGTGGTGAAGGCAATTGCACACTTTCACCCCTACCTTTATGGCAGACACTTTATCCTGAGAACTAATCATGCTTCATTACACTGGTTACTAAATTCCACGAACCCTGAAGGTCAAATAGCTTGGTGGATAGAGCACCTGCAAGAATATGACTGAAATACACTACAGGCCTGGACACCTTCACAACAATGCAGATGCATTCTCCAGGAGACCATGCAAACCATTCTGTCATCACCAGGAATGCCAGGAGGAAAAGTATGGTGTATCATTGAAAGCAAGGAGGACAAAAATTTAAGGCTGTGTATCTTGCAATGGGTCAGCTACTTGGGATGATGCCACCTTGTGTCCAATACTAAAGTAAAAAGCAGCGGGATGTCAACCAAGATGTGAGAAGATATCCAATATGAGCCTGACAGTCAAGGCATATTGGGCACAGTGGAATTTCCTCATACTGAAGAATGGTGTGCTTCACAGGAACCGGGAAAGCAATGGTGGGAAACACGTGCAATTACAATCCACTCGAGCTTCATTCAGATCAAGGGCAACATTTTGAATCGCAACACGCACTCTTCGAAATTATAACGAGGATTTTAGGAATGAAGAAAACTTAAACCACATTATATCCTCAATTCGGATGGGATGGTCGAGAGACTCAACCATACCATGGAACAGTATCTGGCAATCTTTGTGGAAGATAACCAGAAGGATTGGGACTCCATAGTATCCTTATTTCTTCTGGCATATCATTCAGCAGTCCATGAGGCATTAAGGATAACACCTTCAAGGATGCTGTTTGGGAACTCTGGTGACCTGCTGTTCAGATGTCTAGTAGAAGCAGCAGCNTAAGGATAACACCTTCAAGGATGCTGTTTGGGAACTCTGGTGACCTGCTGTTCAGATGTCTAGTAGAAGCAGCAGCAACTCCAGAATATGCCAGTAAACTACATTGGAGGCTAGTCAACATCCATGAATTTGCCCATCAGCACCTTGAAGTTAACACTGATGAAATGAAAACATGGTATGACTGGAGAATGCCTGAAGAGACTTCAAAAGGGCAGCTTGTGTGGCTGTACAATCACCAAAGGTGCAAGGGATATTGTCCAAATCTACAGAAATGTTGGAAAGACCCATACAGGATACTTGAAGCAGAACAATGAGGTGTTCTACTTGATTTTCCAAAAGGACTCTTAGGTGAAACTTAAGGTTGTCTACGATGACTGACTGGTGCTCTACAAAGGTCCAGCAGTTGGACAGTCTGTTTGGGAAAGACTTTGGGAAGGGGCAGTGTTACACATGGACCGTCCACTCCCTCTATCCCAGCCGTGCTCATGTCCACTCACATTATGGCAGCAGGTGGGTCATGGGGGAGGGGGACTCACAGTTGATGTTAACTAGCATCAACCACCCCTTCCCCCCTGCTGGAGTTTGTAGTGATCTGCGCTGTTGCATGAGCATTCTGGACGTCTCCACCTTCGGCATGGGCCAATATCTGTGTGAAGATTGTTATCGATCAAGTGCCTCCCCCAATAAATAGTGCCACATCCAGAGGGTCTGCAGTTTTTGTGACAGTTAACTGGTGAAGTGCTGTGAGCGAAGAACAAAGAAGAGGATTGGCGGAAAAGGTGAAAGACTGCGGCGGAATGACTTTAATTTATTCTGTTGAAGACACAAAAGCCAATCCTAATTATTTGTTGGGTGCATTGATTTGGTAAGAAATTATGCCACTACAGGAAACGTTTTATTAACTGTCACTGAAGAAAGAATGGCAGGAATTTCTTCAGTAGCAGAGTTCCACTACCACCACATCAGCAGCCGAGAAAAGTGGGGAAGCAGTGCAAGTTGTAACCAACACAGCATCCTCGGAGGATAGCCAGCAGCTTTGCAGCATTGGTGTCGTGCAGCCAGGAGTGGGGAAGGGGGTTGATCAATTAAGCCCACCCCTTATGATGTCCAGAATTTTTGGCGGAGTACCAAAACCAGTTTCAAATAGTATTCACCCTGAATGGCTGATCAACTGAGAAGCAGGTGTACTACTTTGCTGCTATTTTGAGATGCCCTGCACTGAGCATACTGCAATCTCTGCCAGAGCGACATCGACTGGAGTACCCCACACTGATGTCTGCCTTGGAGCTACATTTTGGTGACTGATACCTGCGACATGCCCACCATGCTCAACTGAACTGCAAAGCTGCACCCAGCAACCAGGAGAGTCACTGCAGGAGCTATGGCAAAACATTGTGCTGCTCTCCCACCTATCTCTCGAAGGGTGCCACGAGGAGGCTTGTGAAATCATCGCAGTCTGTTTTTTCATAGGTGCAATCACCAATACAGAGATATAGTAAATGGCACGTCTGGCTACACCCCAAACCATGCGAGATGCCCTGGCCCAAGCACTGGAGGTAGTCAGCAAGACAGGGGTCCACACCCCGGCGTCTTGTACATGCAGTAATGCTGAACGAAGACGACAGACAGAATAACAAAGACACTGAAGGAGATGCAGACGGCCATAAAGGACATTGCTTCAGGGTCTGAGCTTTAGAGCTTTGTAGCCCCCCACCCAAACAATTGGAGTGTTTGTCATGTGGACGGCCAGGGCACCTGAGAGCCTACTACCAACAACAGCAACAGCAGCAGCAGNACAATTGGAGTGTTTGTCATGTGGACGGCCAGGGCACCTGAGAGCCTACTACCAACAACAGCAACAGCAGCAGCAACAGAATCAGCCATGGGACAGTAGGTAGTGAGAGGCAGGTGAGAATACAGCACATTCGGAAAAAANCAGCAGCAGCAACAGAATCAGCCATGGGACAGTAGGTAGTGAGAGGCAGGTGAGAATACAGCACATTCGGAAAAAAATGTAAACTCAGATCTTTGGGGGCGAAGGTTGGCAACTGCTGGAAGGAAGGCCTCAATTTTCTTACATTTGTGGTCGGTGAAACAGGCTTGGGATGCAATACTGGTGGAGGGGAGCCTGAATGATGATCCTTGCCATATGATTGTTGATGCTGGGGTGACCATAACAGTAATAAGACCAGACATCATTGGATCTTCCCCCCAGCAATCGCACAACGACAGTATGGAATGGTGCTATTTGACTACGGTAACAGGTGATACCACACCAGTTACAGGTAAGAGAAAAGATCCTTAAGCTTGGTGAACTTAGGATAGAGCACAATGTTTACATTGCAGAAATAAAGGTTTAATGTCTTTTGGGGATTGTACTACATAGACTGGGGTGCTGTATCGGTACTTGACTTAGTGTGCTAACAGGAAAGATATCTCTCAGGTTTTGTGTAGATTATCGCCAGCTTAATAATGTGACACAGAAAGATTCTTATCCACTTCCAAGGATAAACTACACACTGAACAGCCTAGTAGGTTTGCAATGGTTTTCTACTTTGGACATGAAGAGTGGGTACTGGCAGTGCAAGGACCAAGAGAAAACTGTATTTTGTGTCCAAGAGAATGCAACCTAGCAGTTCATAGTTATGCCTTTTGAGCTCTGTAATGCCCCTGCCACCTTCGAATGCTTGATGGAGAAAGTTCTTCTCATAAATATGTCAAGTTTACCTAGATGACATTGTTGTGACAAGGACATTTGAAGAGCATCTATCATACTTAGACTCTGTATTCCAAAAGAGTGGTAACAGCCAACTTGAAACTAGTTCCAAAGAAGTGCCACCTTTTCAAAAGAAAATAAATTTCTTAGTACATGTAATGTTGGCCCATGGAACTAAAACAGACCATGGGAAGACCAAAACAATAAGAAATTGGCTGACACCAGCTGACAAAACTGAATTGTGGAGTTTTCTGGGATTGTGTGCCTATTACCATCAATTTGTACCTGGGTTTGCCACGATCGCCAAGCCATTACATGAACTGACTGAGGTGAAAAAGAAATTTCATTGGATTGCAGAGTGTAAAGATGCTTTTAATAAGCTAAAGGAAATTTTTATCTCTACACCAGTCCTGGGTTTCCCGGAAAAGTGAGGACTTGTTCATTTTGGACTCTGATGTTAGTGATGTAGGCATTGGAGCTGTGTTATCTCAGGTTCAGGATGGGAAAGAATGACCACGAGCATTCGNTCTGATGTTAGTGATGTAGGCATTGGAGCTGTGTTATCTCAGGTTCAGGATGGGAAAGAATGACCACGAGCATTCGTCAGGAAGGTATTGCGTAAGTCTGAGAGAAATTGCTGTCTCACACACACAGAGAGCTTCTGGCCATGGTGAAGGCAATTTCACGTTTACACCCGTACCTTTATGACAGACATTTTATTCTAAGAACCAACCATGCTACATTATGCTGGCTACTAAATTTCAAGAACCCTGAAGGTTAAATAGCATGGTGGATACAGAATCTTCAAGAATATGACTTTGAAATACAGCACAGATCTGGACGCCATCATAGCATTGCTGATGTACTTTTCTAGGAGGCCATTTGAGCTATTTTGTCATTGTGAATGCCAGGAAGAAAAGAGCGGTGATTCGCTGATGGTAGAGAAGACAAGAATTAAAGGTGGAGTGATGAGGGTAATAAAGAAAGATCAGCTCAATGATCCCACTTTGCAGCCTTTAGTATTATGTAAAGAAGCTGGCTGTCTGCCAAAATGGGAAGAGATATCTAATTTGAGCCCAGCTGTCAAAGCATACTGAGACCAAATGAATTCCCTCGNTGGTAGAGAAGACAAGAATTAAAGGTGGAGTGATGAGGGTAATAAAGAAAGATCAGCTCAATGATCCCACTTTGCAACCTTTAGTATTATGTAAAGAAGCTGGCTGTCTGCCAAAATGGGAAGAGATATCTAATTTGAGCCCAGCTGTCAAAGCATACTGAGACCAAATGAATTCCCTAGTACTAAAGAATAGCATGCTTTACAGGAAAGAGGAAATTAATGATCAGAAACACACATGCTTACACAGTTGGTCCTTCCAGAATGCAGTGTTCCCAAAGTCTCAAAGGAACTGCATAATGCAGCAGCTAGTGAGCACTTTGGTGTTAATAAGACCCTTGACAGAGTCAATCTGAAATTCTACTGGCTTCATTGTTGGGAGGATGTTGAAGTGGTGCAGAATGTGCGACACCTGCACTGCTAGGAAGGGCCCAAGGACCAGGGGACAATGTCATCTCCAGAAATATAATGTTGGAGTCCTGTTCAAGAGGATGGCAGTATATATTCTGGGTCCTTTGCCTGTCACAGACAGAGGTAATCAGTATCTATTGGTTTCCCAAGATTACTTTAGTAAGTGGCCTGAGGTCATTCCTCTCCTGAACCTGGAAGCATATACTGTGGCTGATGCAATCATAGAGCATGTCTTCTCGAGGTTTAGGGTACCACTAGAACTCCATACCGATGAGGGAAGAAACTTTGAATATGCTGTGTTCCAGGATGTAATAAAGATTCTGGGGATGAAAAAGACTAGGAGTACAGCTTTGCATATTCAGTCTGATGGAATGGCTGATATGCGTAGTTGCACTCTTGAGCAGTATCTGTCCATCTTTGTGGCAGACAACCAAAAGAACTGGGATTCAAAGTTGCCATTGTTTCTCCTTGCTTACTGTGCTGCAGTTCACGAGTCTGCGAGGGACACACCATCAAGGATGCTGTTTGGGAGACAGTTGCACCTCCCTAGTTACCTGCTGTTTGGTCAACTTACAGAAGAGGAAGCTGTTGCCCCAGATTATGCTAGAGAATTACGACCCAGACAAGTTCGCATTCATGATTTTGCTCGACAGCACCTCAGAATAATAGTGACAGGATGAAGACATGGTATGAAAGGAGAATTTCGGGCAAGGTGTTTCAAGGACAATTGGTGTGACTGTACAGCCCATAGAGGCAAAAAGGGTACCGTCAGAAGCTACAGAAATGTTGGGAAGGCCTCTATAGTATTCGGAGTGTCAATGATGTGGTCTTTTGGATTTGTCGTCAAGGCTCTCAGATGAAGCCAAAGGTTGTCCACATCGATCGACCGGCACTCTACGAAGGTCTTGATGTTGCAGAGTCTGTTCAGGACAAACAGACTTGAGGAGGGGACAGTTTTTGCGCGCTCTGCTTTGTACCACGCGTGTGATGACAGCGTTGTTATATTAGCGGGCAGCGAGTCACGCAGGAATGTTTAGATGACAAGCAAGTAATAATCCTACCACAGTGTTAGGTTATAAAGGCATGCCACTACACATTCTTCTGCCTGCCACCGTAATAAGCCTTTTGCGACTTGAACGCTCCTGGCTTTCGGTGGATAGAATTTCTAGGTTTATCAGAAGGGAATATTCTTGTTAATGCCCTCGTTTCTTTCAGTGTGACTCGGGGGTGCGGGGAATTTTATAGATCTTGGCTGCTGAAACTGAAGTGACCAGCGGAAGGATAATCTGTGACTGCGAGCATCGGTGCAGTGAAGAGTGCATCTGGCAGACTTGGACTGGATATGCAAGACATATTTAAAATGATTATAACAAACATACTGAACATGTGTTAATGATGAGTATGAGCTATTTGACTAAAACCAAACAAACACACAAAGGAGGACTTCAATTAGAGTAGAGATAAACATAAAATATTGTGCTTGCTGCAAAATAAAAAGAGTAATAGTGTGATAGATAATTTAATTTTGTAAATAATAGCTGTATGAATAAATTAAAAATTTAATATAGTTCTTTCATTTTTATTGAGACCTCCATCCCTCATGAACTCAGATACTTCCCTCTGGCATCTTGTAACAATATAAGTACCATAATCAAGAGCAAATACTTAACATTGCTATGAAAGCCTTCTGACAAGCAATAGTCTTACTAAAAGGATGCGTGACAGCAAGATTATCACAAAAGCCAATCCTAATTCTTTGTTTGGGTACATTGGTACTGTAAGAAATTGTGCCACTACAAGAAACATTTTGACTGCCACCAAACATTACATTACAAAATAAATAGTGTGCTGGCAAAACTGGGGCATAAATCATTAAAACTGCAGGTTACTGAAATATATTAATCAATATTGAACAATATTATCAGAGTAACGCTCCTATAATTTCTCCACAAGGAATTCAAATAAAAGAAAGTTATTCAACGGATTTGTAACCATTGTATTTAAAATCAAAAATATATACTGTGACATGAAAACATAACTTCATTAATATTTCTTATAAATCAAACAATTACAGGTGTCTTAACTGCTGCATCAAATAAATACATGAACTGTGTTATGATTTATAGGCGCTATTAAATCACTGGATTTCAACATGTTTCAGCACTTTATTAGTGAATAGCCGCATGCAGCCATACCACACGTCTATCTTCCTCCAGACACTTGTCTTGACTGACCATGAGCAACGCCTTCCTGTTGAACAAAGAACTCGTTCTTGAGGTCGCCTTGCAGACCGCAAACACCAACGAGTATTGAGTTTCAACGTAGCTGTCCCGAAAAAAATTTTCTACTACACATATTCAGTGGTTTCTTAAATGCTAAATGCTATGCATCACGACTTATGACTACCAATGATAATACTGAAACACAGTGATACAAGAAATACATACACAATAACTTGCCAGTTGTACATTTGAGTAAGATCAATGTCATTATTCATAAACCATATGTAATCATGATTTGTACTTAGTTCAGTACATAGTAAAACTGTTCTAGCAACACCATTAATTCACTGGAAGATGACATAGCTTCATTACTGGTCTCTTGTACGTTCCAGTTGAGGTTCAGACAGTAGTTACTTGTACCAGACCATCAGTTCCTAAATGGACCTCTTCGATGACTCCCATTCGCCAGCATAATGGTGGTACACTGTCTTCTTTTAGCACCACTAATTCGCCAGCCTTTATGTTTGCAGAAGATGATGTAAATTTGACCCTCTGCTGAAGTTGGTTCAAGTACTCCTTGGACCATCTGTGCTAAAACTGTTTAAGTTTCTGTTGAAGTTGTTCCCATCTAGATAGCAAGCCAAGTTTAACATTACACTAAATCTGGTTCAGGGATATTTGTGATAGCAGTGCCAATTAGGAAATGTCCAGGTGTAAAACTGGGGGGTCACTGGGATCATTAGAGAATGTAACAACGGGTCTGGAATCAGGCAAGCTTCAATTTGGATCACCAATGTGACAAGCTCTTCATACGTCAAACATGTGGTCCCCATAACTATGCATAAGTGGAATTTTAAAGACCTTATGCCTGCCTCCCACAGACCACCAAAGTGTGGTGCTCCAGGAGGAATGAAGTGCCACTTTATTCCTTCCTGTGTGGTATAGCCAAGAAAACGCGCCTGATGATTTTCATTCTTGAAAATAATTTACAACTCTTGCAGTTCTTTCTGAGCTCCAACAAAATTGCTTCCATTGTCACTGTAGATGTTATTACACCGACCTCGTCGTAACACAATCCTCTTCAGAGCTGCATGAAGCAGCCGCGGATGTTCCCTTTCGATGACCAACTGTGTTAGGTGATGTCTCGGAGGCAGAATTACTTGATGTATTTGTTTAAAAGGAAGCTTAGAGTTCTGGAGCTGGCCCCCCAATGCGCAGCAGTTGGGCCTTGCACAAAAATGGATTCAGGTACTTGAGTTTGCTCTTGCTGAATATTTGCTGGCTATTGCTCAGGGCATGAATTTCCCTTGGATATTCTTGCGACTGGGCTATTCTGATACATATGTATAATGATTTCTCTTGTTCTTCCACAAGGTGTTTTTCAATAAGCTGATCTGGACAGGCTCCTTGCAAAATTACATCAGCAGGGTTCTCTCTTGAGGATATATGTCTCCACTCAGCCATTGATGTGCTGTCTTGAATTTTTGACACCCTGTTAGCCACGAATGCCTTCCATTTTGTATAGGGTGCTGACAGCCAGGCCAGATTTATTGTGGAGTCAGTCCATAAAATAACTTGACTTATAGTGAGGATCATTACACGTCTGGCCTTCTTGAACAATGTTGCTTGCATAAGTGCACCACACAATTCTAGACATGATAAAGAAATCCCCTTTAATGGTGCAACCTTTGATTGGAACGTACAAGTTTGACCATGGTTTCTCCTTTTTCTTTTGTTGACCTCACGTAAAGACATGCTCCATAAGCTCTTTCAGAAGCATCTGAGAAGCCATGAAATTGGATGTCAGTACGTGTTCCTGGTGCTAGAATAAATCTGTCTATTCTGATATTGTCTAAAATGGGAATCTGTTCATATAAAGTTTGCCAGGTTTTACCCAGCCCTGATGGTAAAGCTCATCCCATTCTAATTGATTCTGCCGCAACTGTTGGGGAAAAATCTTACAACAGATAACTACAGGACTGATCAAATCGAGAGGATAAAATATTTATGCAATAATGGTTACAACCATCCTCTTGGTAAAGTGAAAAACCTTTGATGATTCCCTACTGTATGGCCCACTTACAATCTGGAATTTATCGGCTGCAGGATGCTATGTCAGCCCAAGTGTCCTGATGTTATCATTCTTGTCCAGATGCAATGAAATGGCCCTTTTCCTAAATTCCTCTGGAATGTTTTGAAACAATGCTGGATTATTTGTACACCATTTGCGAAGAGGAAATCCACCACTATTCAAAAGCTGCAACAATTCCTGTTGTATTAACAGAGCTTCGACAGTTTGTGCACCAGACATGGTCATCTACATAAAAGTCATGCATTACAATTTCCCATGCCTCAGGATATGTTTTTCTTTTGTCGATGGCTAACTGCTTCAAACACCTGGTTGATAAGAAAGGTGCTCTGGCAGTACCATACGTCACAGTAGTAAGCTTATATTTTGTGTGGAGATAAAGGGTCCTTCCTCCACAAGATCTTCTGAACATCACAATCTCAGGAATTGAACCTGATTTGTTGATACATCTTTGAAATGTCTGCTGCACAACACATTTGATGTGTGCAGAGTTTTGTAACAATGGAACATAAATCCTGTTGGATTGTTGGCCATCCCATAAGTGTGTCATTCAAGGAAGTTCCACTGCTTGATTTAGCAGATGCATCAAATATTACTCTCATCTTTGTTGTTGTGCTTGATTATTTGAATAGTGTATAATAAGGATGTAAAAAGTGACATCTGTGGAATGATCTGAAGTGTTTGTGAGCTGCATGTGTCCCAGTGCCTCGTATTCATCCATGAAGTCCAATTATGCGTTCTTAAGGTCTAGTTGCCTGTTTAGCCTTTTTTCCAACTGATGTAACCTTGCGACTGCCATTTGATAGTGCCATTTGATAGGAATCTCAAAGTTGTGTAGTGTCATGTCGAAAAGGCAACCGAAGGGTGAACCGTCCCAATTCTTCTCTTGTAAATGTTTCTGTGAAATGTCTTTCGCATACCATTTCTTCGAGAGTTTTAGGAGTCTCGTGTAATTCTTCTATTTCACAAATTTTGTTGAGCTGATCCAGACTGTTTTCTATTCTCACAAAGAATGCATCTCTTGATTGTTATACTTAAACTTGGGAAGTTTCTGGCTCTTGGAATCTCCCCTATACTATCCACCCAAATTCGGTGTCTTCCAATATGGGGTGGTCCTTTGATCGTATGATTCTTCCAGGGTGGAGAATGTCAAAGAATACATCTGCTCCAAGCAAGAGGTCGATGTTTCCTGGCTGATTGATTGCTGTGTCTGCCAAGTGGAGGTTGGTTGGACTATTCCATTGGTGACAATCTATGTATCTTCCCGGCAGATTAGCAGAAATCTTGGGTAGAACCAAACTCAATTAAAACAGTATAATTTGTTACACAGGAGAGTACTACAGTCTTAACACCGTTTGGTTTCTGCAGTTGCCTCATTTATTCCCTGTATCGGAGTTGCGTTCCGTTCCTTTCTTTATTTCTTTCTTGAATCCTAGATGCTGCACATATTCTTCTGTAATTAAATGAGATTGGGAATCTGAGTCCAGAAGGGCCCTGCATATTTGTAACTGGCCATATTTGTCTCACATTTTCACCAGTGCAGTGACGAGCAGGATCTGCATTTGTGGTTTGATTTTTAGTGAGCAATAACTGAAAGTTGATGACTCTTGTTCTATATTGCTAGCTCTGAGGCTGTTTGGTGAAATGTGATCTTGGTTCTGTTTCTGCAGCTGGTTTTCACGATTTTCCTTAAAATGGGTAGATTGGTCATTGTGTGTCAGTGTGAAGCAAGGTATGGTGTTTCTCTGAGCAGGTGCAACAGGTTCCTGATCTATATTGCCTAATGAAGTGATCAACTTTTAGACAGTTCAAGCAGAGGTTATGTCTTACAAACTCTATGCGTTGTTGAATGCTGGCCTTTACGAATACTTCGCATTTGTGTAATGCATGCTGTTCCTTGCAAAATTTCCACTGACTATTGCTAACTACATAAAACTGTCAGTATTGTCTAACATTCTTAGTCTCTGAGGTTTCAGGTTTGATGACTTGTGTAGGTTGCATAAGTTCTATAGCCTTACATCTTATCTGTAGACATTTCAAGAATTTGTCAAGGGTCAACAAGTTTTGGTATGAGGAATGTAGCTCCCACTCCTTGCGAGTGGTTGCATTAACCTTTTCTAGCATCACTTGGGATATGAACAACTTGTGGAATGGAATCTTTATATCTATGGCCCTAGTAGCGTTTAGATTGCTCGTAACTTAATTGACAAACAACTGGAGTTCTTTGGTTGACTGTTTGTTTACATGTGGCAAGTTTAGCAAATGTGTTAGATGTGCTGTGACAATTAAATGTGGATTGTTATACCTACTGTAGACCAAATAACATGCAATTTGATAATTGTCACCAACAAATGACAGGTTTTCAATTACCTTGTGGGCATTTGAAGTGAGCGAACTCGATAGGTAAGGGAANAATTGTCACCAACAAATGACAGGTTTTCAATTACCTTGTGGGCATTTGAAGTGAGCGAACTCGATAGGTAAGGGAATTTCTGGATGTTTAGTCTATCATTGTTTACTATGAAGCTACTGAATGTGTCATAGAAGTGACGGAACTGCGTTACCTCTCCTCCAAAACTAGGAAGTGTAGTAGTTGGCAGCTTCACTTCTTTCTTACAAGTGAAGAACCATGTTTACACTGTGCACTATCATGTGAAGTGTTGTGAGATTCACTAAACAATATCAGTATTCTTGTCTTAACATCATAATAAAGAGTTTAGAAGGATTCTCTATCTTCAGCACACATCTCAATTCCTTCACTAAACTCTAATTCTTCTTGAGCTGGCTCATACTTATTCCGGATAGCCTCTAATCGTACTTTAATAGCATGCACATCTGTACCCCTTTCCAATTTGCTTAAAAATGTAGACAAATGAGTGAGACTACCCTTACCTGAAGCTCTCATGCAAATTTTTTTTCATCCATGCTGCCTTGGAAGAATATAATGGATAAGGAAATACCAGGAGGAAAAGGAATGTAATAGACAGAAATTAATCAGATAAAGTGTGTATTTAACTTGCTCTAGCACGGCTGCCTCCCAGGTGATGCTCGGTCTGCAGGCTGGACTCCATCTCCTCGTAGGTAGACTGGGAAGGCGTGTTTGCACCCGGCAACAGGAAGGATTACTGTCGCTCGCCCATGAAGAGGGATGGTGGGTGGCGCACTAACGACAGTCCATTGTCCGCCCAACTGGCTACCTGCTGGCACTCGTAGTACACCACGTTCCCGCTGTACGGGCGTGCCTGTCGCTTCGCTGTGCCGTGTAGCCGCAAGAAGCACTCAGCACCATTCTAAATACGCTATACCATGTACAAATCTGGTCTGGAGGACCAATGCTTTAACTGCTGCATCAAATAATTACATGAACTGTATTCTGATTTATAGGCGCGATTAAATCACTGGATTCACAAATGTTTTCAGCACTTTATTAGCAAGTAGCCGCATGCAGCCATACAACAAGTCTGTCTTCTTCCAGGCACTCGTCTCAACTGGCCACAAGCGACTCTTGCTGTTGAACAAAGAACTCGTTCTTAAGGTCTCGGGCCTCGCAGACCACAAACACAAACACCAACAAGTATTGAGTCTCAACAACATGAACATAAAACATTTCTCAGTTATCAAAAAACATTCTCGAATTCATTAAATTTAATATTAAAATTCTAAAATTCTAAATTTGGAGATGGACTCCCTAACATTATTTCTTTAAAGGTTAAGCTAAACATTTAAATTTCTATTAACTAGGTCACCTTGTTGAACATTATATTTCAGTTGCTAAGAAATCACATAATTTAATCTTGAGTTGGTAAATACTTTAAATAAAGCCCTTCATGTGACTTATTAAAAAAAAATGTATATTTCAAAAAGAAAATTATTTTGGCTTCGTCCATATCTGTTTATCCGTCCCACATCCTGGGACATGCAGACATCAGCACAAGCCATGATAGCCGGTGAAGACCATGTTTTCCTTAAGCACCGCCGTCTCTGAGCATAATTCGACGGGAAGCAGAAACTTGGTCATCCAAGACCATGAGAAGAATGCGTAGATAGAGAACAAGAACTCAAACTGGAAGTCTGACTGGAACTATGTCCCTCCGTTAGTACATAGAAAAGTCGAAACCGAAATTAGTTATGGGACCCAACATGTTACAAAAGAATACAGGATCCATTGTTGAAAAACTTACCCATTACAAGGATTCTAGAGAAGCTTACGTGAAGGTGTGCATGTCCGCACACAGCCGGTCACCAACTTAAAAAAAACACTTCACCTATGTTACGCTAAACTACATTTCTTCAGTGTATAAACTATCTACATTGTCAGTTGATAAATGCACACTCTGGGACTACATCCTCTTCAGAATCAAGTACAGCTCCTGCTGCCGCGAGATACGTCAAGTAATCACCAAAGCCAAGNCTGGGACTACATCCTCTTCAGAATCAAGTACAGCTCCTGCTGCCGCGAGATACGTCAAGTAATCACCAAAGCCAAGATAAAAGTGTGCCTATAAGAGTGCATCCTACACTGAGTAATACTCAAAATATTGCCAGGTAGAAGGATACCCTAAAATTTAGGATAAGTACCGATAGATGGCACTGGGATGTATAAATGCTGCTCCGGATCATGTAAAGGGCACTTTTTTCTATGGCAACGCCTACAGAATGTGGACGCAGCACAAAATTCTACTGTGCTGGTAACAGTTCGCCAAGACTATGAAACAACACAAAGTAGAGATGCTGGAAGAAAAACTGTTACACCAGCATCCGGGCATGTAACAAATGCAAAGCCAGCAGGTGTTCTTAGGACAGCTTTTCTGTGTGTAGCTCTCTTGCTTGCAGTGCATCTAACTGGTACATCAAACTAAATTATAAAGTCCTGGGAAAATTAACAAAATCACCACAAATCCACTAAGTTATAATCTCCAAATATTAACTTTAGTAAATAATATAGTTCCAAAACTGTAACAAAAAAAAAATTCTAAATCCCAAAAAAATTTAAAACTTGCTGCTTTTGAAAAAAATGGCTCAACATACCCATTAAAAAATTTAAATACTTTACTGTAATATTAACTAGAATATGAAGGACAATTTGCTGAAGGGAGATGATGTTTTGTATCCAAAATAACAGTAATGCATGTTTCGACAAATGATGACAATGACAGCTAATGTTAGCTCCCTCCCCTTTTTTCTCTGCTTCCCGTGGATAAATGAGCTCGCAAAGAAATTATATACATTGTAGGAAAGAGACCTGGCATCACTCTCACATGGCAGTGAATTACAACTTTCAGCTGTAAGCCTGACCTTAGGCCATTGTGAAATGGGNTTTAACCTGAGTGCTACTTCCAAAAGTTTATTATGTAAAATTTAACTTTTTCCTTACAGCAAATATGTAAATAAACCTTAATACAATAAGTAAACTTTAATTAAATTATATAATTAACAGTTACGATATATGCTTCAATCTACCTTTTTGTATGTATTTCAACATTTCGCTAAATTGATTAGCATTTTTTAGACATTTAGAGAATTTTATTAAAGTATATGACAGTTGAGATTACATGGCATTGTTTCTCTTCAAAAATAAATTTTGGTAGTTCCCACATGGACACTGTTAATAAAATATTTGACAGTTCCCACAAGGCACTGTTTGTTTACAAAATATTTGACAGTTCCCACATGGCACTGTTTACAAAACGTTTGACAGGTGTCACATGGCAATGTTTTGTTTACATACTGCGGAAGGATACATAATCGGCTCCCTGAAAGTAGATATTTAGCAGGGCTTCAGAAAATCTTGAAGTTACCGTGAATACATTATAGTTGCGATGTTCCCAAGTGAGAAGACAAGAGGTCTAGTGTGAGAAAGTGTGTTGCAGTCATAAAACTGTGTTCCATGCCTGTTGGCCAGGGTTCCATCAATCTGTCCTTGTGCCATTCTACCAGCCCCACTGAGGGTTTACTTTAAGCATGTGCACAGGTTGGTTTGTGGCATTATATCATTTTTGATGCTACGTCTTCTGCCACTGTTTTGCTAGCAAAATATAGAGTTCTGTGATATTCAAATAGCCTTTCAGAGAGGCAGGACTTAATGTCTCAGACATTGGGATCATTAGAGATGGAATGTGTTGTCTAGAAGAGAAATGGGAAATAATTATTCCAGCATTCATCTAGAATTATTTTGAAAAATTTTGGAATATTGAAATCAGTATGGCTGGACCAAGGATAGAACTTATGTCATCTCGAATGCAAGTCCATTATGTTATAACTGTGACACCTACTTCATTTTCCCTGTTAGACTAACCTCTGTCTGCATGGTTGGGTTTC
Organism: Clitarchus hookeri; assembly: GCA_002778355.1. Taxonomy (NCBI): domain Eukaryota; kingdom Metazoa; phylum Arthropoda; class Insecta; order Phasmatodea; family Phasmatidae; genus Clitarchus; species Clitarchus hookeri. Next base: position 2,838,717 of record NQII01000013.1, read on the forward strand.
ACGTTGTTTAGTGACACGAGACTAAAAACAGTGTTCAGACTTTATTCATTATTATTCATATAGCTAATTACTTAGTTCTTACACTAAGCTCCATGGCCAGCAGAATTTGATGCTGTGGCAAGATATCACAAGTAGATAGATACCTTAGGGATGATTGACTGGTTGTGCCTTTTGGAGACTTGTTTAACCAAGCACATATTTTGGCAGAACCTATTATCAGAGGATCTGGGACCCTGCATACCAACATTAACAGTACCTTCCTGGTAGATTTTACAATAGACCGTTGAGGGTTAATCAAGCACTGTTGGAAGCCCTGATTAAAATCTACTTCTCTCCTCATTTTGTGTTATTACTGCCATGTTTAAAATTTACACTATGATGGTTTTAATGACTATTCATCAGTCAAGTGAAAATGTGAACTTTTTAGGAATCTAAACGTGTTACTGTTATGCTAGTTCATACTTTAAAGTGTATAAAGCAGATAAACACTAACTTAATTTGCTGTGTATTTAAATATTGTACTCGCAAGACGGCGTCAATACCTGGAACTATTTTTCTTGATTCACTGTGAACTTAACTGGGAGCCTGCATGCCAGTGGATACAGTAGCATCTATACAGTTAACGGGCAGTGATTTTTTTCAAAGATTTATTTGAAAAAGTGCTCACTTTACAATGAACAGCATATATCAACCAATTTGTGCCCACTCTTGTCACAATTTTGGTGGTAAAGGAGTAAGGCTTTGCCATTTGAAATGGAGTGGATCATGGAAGTGTTCTGATATGCAGTTCAACAGATCATCAATCCCATAATGTAACACCTCAAGGCCCGAAAATAATGATCCCACTGGCGTATGGCATACTCCATTTTAAGTTTCTAGGGAGAAGTAACCTAGGTGTGAAATGTGTGCTGTCACTGTTATGGATGTTGGCAAAGATGGTATTAGTTAAATTATTTGATTTATATTATATCATCAAATTATATTACTTGTCTGTCAAACACAATAAAGAATTCAAAATATTAATTTGATTTAAGTTGTATATCATTGAAATCATTAATAAAAGATTTTAAAAATTTCTTTTGTTTTCAGAACAACCTCGCTATGACACTGCTTATGCCTGTGAGAGCAAGACGCTAAAAATTGAATGCAAGGACGGGGAAGTCATTCATCTGATCCGAGCAAATTATGGACGTTTCTCAATTACTATATGCAATGATCATGGAAATACAGATTGGAGTGTAAACTGCATGTCACCTAAATCCCTTAGAGTTCTACATACAAAGTATGTATAAAGTTTAAGTTAATGTTCTATTAATAATTACTGTACTGTTGTTTAGCACCCCATTATCTCAAGCTGAACATGTATTAACAATATCAGTAATNTTCTATTAATAATTACTGTACTGTTGTTTAGCACCCCATTATCTCAAGCTGAACATGTATTAACAATATCAGTAACAATTTACTATTGCTTTACGAGTATTACGTTTGACAAGCTTGTGTACTAACTGTGACCTGAAAATAATGTTAACATTTCTGACCCACTATTCCCTTTCCTTTAAAGCTATTCATGTTACTAACATCCTTATTATGTAAACTGTTTGTAATTTGACACGTATAAAAACTGTTAAATTCATGTGATAGAAGGATTTTATGTGAACACAAATATAATATAAGTCCTAATAAACCGTTATGACTATTTTCTATCTAGTTTATGGCAATTCTGTATAATAAACTTGGAAATCGATGCTTGCGAGGAAATTTTGAATTTAAAGTTGTTGACATAAAATTATGCAAAAAACTATTTCATGTTGTATAGCTTTCGCCTTCAATTAGTAGTGAATTAAAAAGTGCCTTGCAATTTTCAAATGCAGAAGAAATGCAAATATACAAGGTCTTGTACATATAAGTGGTTGCTATGCATGAATGGCTCAACTTGATTGTTCCTCAATGTGGACTTTTGATCTACATATTAATCTTGTAAAAGGAAATTGTAATCTGTGCATTAATTTGCTTATTCTTGCATTTCTTGCAGCTGGGTATTTTCTGCTTATTATTATCTTTTTGTTGTATTGTAATTTAGTGTATAGTCTATTCATTGTTTCTTTGAACTTTTCTGAAGTTATTGTTTCGACATTCTTCTGCTTCGTGCAAACAAAGTTAAACCAAGTCTAGAAAATTAAATCAAAGGGACAGCACACCACATTTGTGTGCACTTAGTTTAATAATGTTCCGTGTGAGAGTTATTTCTTTCTGTTTTTATTTATATCGATTATAAATGAAATAGGCCTATAATGTATAGATAAAATATAAGTAAAGTTCAATTTGAGCAAAAATAAGATACTTTTGTGTTAACAGAAGGCCACACGCATCATGCATGGGGTGGGGTGGTTTTTCAAAGGTATGATTAAAAAATTGAGAATATACTTAAAATAAACTACATGCAGTACTTGATATAGTGTGGTCTCTTGGCATCCAGGAGCATGGCTGGGAGTAGTGGTCAGGGGGCTTGATAGGAAAGTATACCTGCCAACTTTTCCTACTTTCTCATAAGTGTTGTGAGAAAGGCTGTCTTATGCAATTTACTTGGCTTTACTTCAAGGTGGAGTTGAAAACACACATGATTTGATTATATTCCTACGTTTGATAAAAGTTGTGAGCAGGGACTTAAGTTATATTATATAGCTAGTTATATTATACAGCTTTTATGTAATTTATTTGTGAGAGTTGGATAGATTACCAGCTTAATGAAATGTGCACACAAACTTTTTTTTACACCATTGATTTTTCATGCATTACAAAAATTTTATAATGGGGAAACATGTTTTTGCAGTATTTATATGTACACAACATGAATGTAGCACTTGATGAGAGAACAGGCATCCATTTATACATGAAAAACTGAGAGGCATTTAGCCAGAAGAAACAACTATAATGTCGTGAGACAGAACAATGGTTTGACATTAACACAATGCAGATTTTCCCATCCTTGCATATTGTTTGCATTACATTCACAAACATCACAAACTCTTGCTGTTCTTATACCAAACTTTACAAGTAAAAAATTTTGTACAGTAAAAATTTTTTGTATAATAGATTTTTATTCCATTAAGTGATGGGTCACCATAGCAATTTCTTCTGTATCAATGCTCTCTGTGACCATTTTGCACGCTATTATCGCAACAATTTTTATGAGATTTGAGTCAAAATTGATGGTTTGCGACACTAGTGTTTTCCTCAGGCCTTTTTAATGGAATTTACCCACCGCCCAGTGACAATCTGAATTGATAACAGAGCCTTCTGATATCAAAGTGTGAAGTTTTTATTCCAAGCAGGTAACTGGTAACAGTCATGGTTCCATTTTTTTTGGATATTCATTCTTGCAGGTCTCCCATTATTGATCTGAGCTAAGCCTGTGCAAGGTATTACAAATGATAGGGAGCAATAGGGAAGAAAATGTTTTGAAAACAATTAAAATGTTGGTGATTCTGAGGAGTGTGGTGGTATAGTAAGACAGATAAAAAGCATGGAAGTAAAGAAAAAGTATGCAGCAAATACATTGAATTAATTTTAACTATCTGAATTTGTTGTAGATGTAATTTAAAGAAGGGCAAAAAACTTGAGACGCAGCAGTTCACTAGCAAACGACGGTGACTAAGCACAACAAATCATCCATTAAAATTGGAGAGGAGGCAACCACCTTACTCAGCGTTGTCTCCAAAATTACCAAGCAGAAAATCAAATCTTTGTTTGTGACATGCTTTGACCCAGCTGTAAAAGCCAATGAAGTAGAATCGTATATTAGATCAGAAATCATGATAAATTGTCTAAAAGTGACATAATTGAAAACCAAGCATAATTTATATGCTTCATTTCATGTATTTGTGACAGAAATACCATAATTAATATTTACAATATTATGGTTTAATGGCAGGTATATTAATAAATCCATCAAAGGACTGNTTTTGATGGCAGGTATATTAATAAATCCATCAAAGGACTGCTCCACATCAGACTGATCGCCAATTACAATAATCAATGTCTCGTCACTTCTGATCAAGACGATAAACCAAAAGACATTGAAGAACGTAAAAAATAGAACGAACAATGCAACTAAATGCACAATTATTATAATGGTTTAATATACCATCAAACATTTATTTGTCTTTGTTCTAAAGCCATTGATTTTTCTGAAAATATTAATTTGCTGAACTATCTGAGGTGTTAACGTAAACATGATATAGTTGTAAACAAAACAATGTACATTATTTGATTAAGTGAAAAATTATTTAGGATGTATGCCATTACAGAGCTATATCACTGAGAAAAAAACAGAGGAATACGTTAAAAATGTACACAAGAACATAGCACATTATTTTCCTCCTGGCTTTGAAATGTTTAGAACACACAGAAATAAACATAACCAACACACATAAATGTGTTGTTTTCATTGCGATCTATTTGAAAAGAAATCAAAGTGAATGGTAACAAATACCTTTTAATTTGAAACATTTATATTGCACCAGATTATTTAACTGTTGAATACAGTGCTTATTTACACAGAAGAAAAGTTAACATACCTTTTTATCAATGGTAATTTTAACATAGGTGCATTTGATGGAAACTTAAACATGTTCGAAACATTACATATACATCTGTAAATGAATCTTATTATCAAACTCTTAATATTGATACAGAATTATATATTGGCAGTATAGTTACTCAAATAACAAATTCATGCTAACTAGCATTGTTTATCCCACGAGTGGGATGATTTACTTGAAGTTCCCAATTATATGTCGAGCACAATTCCAAATTGTACCAACAAACTGTACAATACTCTAAGCAGTTAAATATACCCTTGCATAAAGTGTCACTTTCAGAAAAAAACATTAAAAAATATGGGAAATGTAACTTATTATGAAACTTTCTTTCAGCTTGGAAAACGAGAAAAAATAGACTCAGAATAGACAGAAATAATTTGCTACGCCATATTAACAACAAATGTAAAATTAATACAAAGAAATTTTGGCATTATCTTACGACTTTTAGAGACGGTCATAAACAAGCTATAGTACTAAAACATAATAATTCTAATATAACTGACCCACAGTTATTAACAGTAATATTTACTAAATTAGTATTTAGCAAACCTGGACCATTCTATAATTAGAAATATCAAGTTTAAGTCATTTGTGGCATCAAACAACTAAAATATATTTTTTCCCTCTGGACCAGATACTATTCAGGCTTTAAAATATTAGTTACATTACTCATAAATATCTAAAACTGTTTAATAACCAGTCAGTATCTTGTACTTTAAAAAACGGCCATTGTACCATTGTAGTACCAGAGGCCCCTACACAAAAAAAATGTGGTTTAGTCAAATCACAGTTTCTTTGGATGTTTTGAAACAAACCTTTAAAAAATCACCCTAGTAGTAACATGTCCACCTTTTTTTTTAATTAACTTTTATAGCACAAATATTTAACTCTGTGATTAACTTTAAATAAAGTATTATATTTTTGATTACATGAAACTAAACTTTGTATCTTCTATGACTTGTAATATTTATTTTGTATTCCATATGAATTGAAAACAGTGAGAGCAGCAATGGGTTGGCAGTGGCTAGTAAGAAATAGTTCACAGTTAAAATATTGTTTTAACCTAGTTTTTTAGTATGATATTTGTAAATTTAATGTTTTCTATTGTAATACTTATATTTTCAGGTAGCACTGATGGAATCATATTTCATTGGTACTGTTATAAATATCAGCACAAAATACGGTGCGTAGACCGAAGTGACTTGGTGTTTTGTTTTTCGGCCANATCACAGTTTCTTTGGATGTTTTGAAACAAACCTTTAAAAAATCACCCTAGTAGTAACATGTCCACCTTTTTTTTTAATTAACTTTTATACCACAAATATTTAACTCTGTGATTAACTTTAAATAAAGTATTATATTTTTGATTACATGAAACTAAACTTTGTATCTTCTATGACTTGTAATATTTATTTTGTATTCCATATGAATTGAAAACAGTGAGAGCAGCAATGGGTTGGCAGTGACTAGTAAGAAATAGTTCACAGTTAAAATATTGTTTTAACCTAGTTTTTTAGTATGATATTTGTAAATTTAATGTTTTCTATTGTAATACTTATATTTTCAGGTAGCATTGGTACTGTTATAAATATCAGCACAAAATACGGTGCGTAGACCGAAGTGACTTGGTGTTTTGTTTTTCGGCCAAGGAAGAAACTTAATACACGGAGCAGAGCAGCTTGTCTCTCCCCTTCCATCTCCCCTCATTCCCCC